>CABFOP010090155.1:2961-18841 GCA_900683385.1 Anoplogaster cornuta | reverse complement strand
TTATGGCCCCATGAAAATGGTGTGTCTCTCAGCAACGTCCTGTCTTCGATTGTGTCAGTGATCAAACCAAACAGCCAATCAAAGGTTATGGTCAGTATTCAAAGTGACCAATCAAAGGAGCGGAGACATCAGCCACTGTCTATTCCATGCCCGCCTCCAAAGTCTCCAAAGTCAACTTGACGAGCGAGAGAGCGTTGAGCAGTTGCGAGCGTGTAGGGAGCATCGAGCAAGCGCTCTTCACAGTAATGCTCCCTCACGAGGATGGTTTTCCGCTCGTGGATACTGTTCTGTGCGCTCATCACGTGCACGTGCCTGATTTTTATGTGTGTGGGTTTTGAGACTAATTAACGCCATAGTTCAGCAGAAATATTCCAACATCGAGTAGAAAGCCTTCCAAGAAGAGTGGAGGCTGTTATAGCAGCAAACGGGGACCAACTCCATATTAATGCCCATGGTTTTGGAATGAGATGTTCGACGAGCAGGTGTCCACATACCTTTGGCCATAGTGTACTTAGTATACTCATTTCTATGTTTGCGCATTAAAAGCAAAAATCCACCCGCTTTCCTCATAATCAAAGAGCAAGAAAGTGGTGCGCAAATAAAGTAAATTACACCACCTCATCACAAAATAACTCAAAGAAATATCCAATAACTAACAATGTAGGAGTATCCAGAGATGGATTTTTCCATGTGTGTGTAAAAGTGATTTCCCCCGTGTGTCCCTTCCCTTCATTTTGCTAAACATCTGTTGAATCTAGCAGGTTGGGGTCACGTCTTTCATAGCATCGTCCCCACTTCCACCCATCAGCATCGCCGGCTTCACCTTCGTTCAAACTGATCTCATTTACCTTCATGGCATTGTTGAAGAGTTTCCCCACGGAGTTGACGCAGCCGTCTCGCCGCTGGTGACTGGCCAGCCACCTCCTGGCATCTACAGTGTGACTGGGGTCCACAAAGATGTATGGTCTCGCCCCACCGAAAGACTTCATCACGAAGGAGGTCAGCCTGAACAAGCCACACACATTTCTTAGAGAGCACATCTAACCATGAGTAACTGCGGTGGTAACCACTACATGAACCCTGCTGGAGGACAATTACATAACAGCCTCCTGCCAAACACTAACACAGAGCCTGCGCCCAAAACACAACATGAACTTGCAAATACAGGAGAATACAGAAATGCACATGGCAAACATTAAGACTTCTAAGTGATTCATACTGTACATACAACATTCAATCGTAATGCTTTCTGAACATCAGAATAGACACCAATAATATCTCACCTTCCCATTAGAACATCATAAGGGATGCAGCGGAGGGCAATCCCACCTAAACCTGCCCATCTTTTTCAGCTGACATTAATCTTAATGAGGTAAATTCATAGTATACATCATAGTGAGCAGAGTCAAACTGATCCAAGTCATCTCAAGGTAGGGTCTTTTCAGTATAAAAGCATAAATTAAGTTTTGTTTATATTGCTTTGTGGTACTCACTGGCTGGATCATGGTTTCCTTTTTCATTTACCACTGCATCACTGATATTCACAATTAACACATGTTCCAGTTCACCATTGGAATTTCAATGTATACTCCATGTACACATGAAATATAGATGAGAGAATTACCACCCCTGCCCTAGTTTCTGCTAACACAGCCCAACACACTCACAAACACACTGCCCAGCACCCTTTCAAAATAAAGAAGGGTTTGGAAAACGGCTAAGTCTTGGGTGGCATTATGCTCTAAAGGTAGGGTAGGTAATTTTTTGAGAAGCATTTTTGGTTATATTTGTTGAAATTGTCTTTCCCGACAGCAATCAATAAATCAAGTGCTCTGAATATATATATATATTTTAAATCTGGTGTCTGTAGCAGTCGTAATACTGTAATAAGTCCGTACAATCATTTCATTCTGGATGGGCTACATGTCTGTCAACTTGACCTTCAGCTCGAATGAAATGATTGGATGGCCTACCTGGCTGTCGACTTGCATTCCCAAACAACCAGGAAACCAGACTTGAGTAGTAGAGACCGGACCACGGCGCGACAGGGACCGTTATCGGCTTCACACCGTTCCCCGAGCGACACCGGGCAAGCGGCGTACGCCACATTTCCCACACCCGCCTGCACATCGGGCGTGGATTTGGCGCTCTTCGCTCGCCGCTACTGAGGTAAGAAATCGTACCTATTATACCTTTAAGCTCATTAAAAGGAAATTTCTATATTTTTTTGGCAAGGTTGGACATGAAATTTATTAGGATCATCTGCAGGGTGTTTGGTGCCAAAACCCAGAGAGAACATATTTATCCAGTTTTTGAAAATAGTTGTCATTCTCACTCAAACAATATTTTTTAGGCTTTCTAAGAAGCCATATAATGCATTAGAAATATAGTCTGTAGCAACCGATAATCGCCGGCTGATGTAATAATTGTCAAAAGCTGATAAAATATCCATCTCAATGGCTGAAAGTGTAATAAACCTTCAGATGTACATTTTAATATTGAAAAAAACAAACACCCCTTGATGCACCCCTCAGATTCATTTTCCGAGGAGCATTAATCTATTCATGTTGTTGAGGTCGTACTGACCAAGTGTTGCCAGAGTCATCCCGCTTCCCAAAGGCACTGTAGGAACCATCGTTGTGCTTGTAGGTGAGCTCCCTCTGGTACCCTACACACAAGGACATATCCGTTAAGGCCGGGGCATAATTGACACATTGATAGGATATGGCTGTTGGCGGACACACTAGAGGATCGAGCCTTTCAGTCACATCCTTGAGCTCTTTCGTTTTGGAATCACAAACCACAAATCACGGGCCATCAGATATTATGTCAAACGCACCTCGGAGGACACGAGGATGTACAAGATCGCATTTGGAGAAAGACCCGAGGGCTTACCGCTCTCCAGGAAGCGCGTCGCCTTGTCCTGAATCTCCTTGGTGAGCTGACGGGTGCTTTGCAGGTAGTTGAGGATGTAAATGTTAGGCGCGAACTGCACCATATTCTGCTCCCCGCAGCCGTACGGCATGGCCAGGAGCTTGTCCAGGTTTTTCATGGCCCGACCCATCAGGTCACCTGGAGAAACAAGAGGAGATAAATGAGGAGAAAGGTGAGGAGGAGGGTCATGGAGGGCAAGGTTTTGGACTTTGACATTAGGTTTTGATGGCTGATGTTTCTGGATTGAAACTGCTGGTAGTGAATATTCAATTCAATTAGACCATTTTAATGCCAATATGTCAAAAAATGTACAAGCATTCAATGTTTCCTACAGAATGTTATTCTTGGCAGGGTGGAAAAACCTACTACTACTACAAACTACTACAATTATTACTAGTAATAATAATAGAGAGCACAAAGGAATGCAATACAATAAAATTTACTGACCCAGTATGGAGACGGAGGCCTTGGCGGATCCGGCCACAAACATCTCAGGTAGGAGCAGAGAGATATTCCTCTCCAATGGCCCCTCTGGTGACACCAACAGAGGTAGACAACAAGAACACAACATAGTCAAGGGAAGTAGCAACGTACATTCACTCATTACATTCACAAAAAAACTCAGACAGACAGAGGTATTTGTGGTGATGATGGTCAAAAGGGCCATTTATCAAGTGTCTCAGCATGAGAGAGCTGATCCTAAAAAAGTTGGTTTTTAACCATTTTTTAAAGCAATCGACAGACTGCTGATCTGATGGGAAGGGGGAGATTGTTCCAGAGTCTGGGTGCCAGAACAGCAAAAGCACAGTCGCCTTTGGTTTTTAATTTGGCACGCGGTATAGCCAACAGATTTTGGTTGGATGACCTAAGTGACCGCTCGGTGGTGTAGCTCAGAAATGTAGGCAGGAGCAAAGCCATGTAGTGCCTTACAAGTAATTAAAATAATCGGCAGCCAATGTAGTGAGGCTAAAATAGGAGTGATGTGAGATCTACGGCCAGTCCTAGTTAATAGCCTACAGTAACTGCTGCATTTTGTACAAGCTGAAGATGTGCCAGGGCAGCTCGACTTGTTCTGGTACTGTGCATACGACTGGATACATGACACTTGGATTATACTCTAAGAGTTATGTGAGAGTTTATAAACAGATCTTTTGATATAGTTTTGCTGCTGTTAAACTTGGCCCCCTATTTACTTCCATTCATTCATTTTCTTCGTTTTTGGATTCTTCATTCAACGTGTAGGAATGCAAGAAAAACAAAAATGATCTGGGAATTCAAGGCATCACAGGGTGAGTAATTGATAGAAGAAAAATAATTTTAGGGGTGAAGTATTCCTTTAACTAGAGCTAACTAGCTTTAAATCACGAAAATGGTGAAAAATACACAATAGCTCCACAACACTACTACGTAGCTGCAACCAGAGCCTCTGGCAGCGCCCACAATCAACCAGGCTGCACGCAGTGTGAACACATGGTTACAGACTAATCAGTGAAACACCAGTTGTCTTCAAATGCTGACCTGCAGGGCAGAGGAGAGCGTTGTGGCTGACCGTCTCTGGTGTTCCTTCAGCCTGGTGAACAGTGACGAGAAACAAGGGATCAGTAGTGAGGTTGATGTTGATTTGACAGGTCTTACTGTGCCACTTATACAAGAGTACAAAATATTACGACCACCTGATATTTCCATGAAATAGATCTATTGATCCATTATCGGTTTCACCCATTAAATCCACTTGCTTGTCTCTTCTATTAAATCCATGTTTGTGAAAGGGTCAGACTCAAGTATTTGGACAAGAGAGATTTTGTGTGGGTTTTTTTTGTATATGAAACTAGCATTAAACACTTGAACTCAGATGCTCTGGTTGTATCATTTCCTTATTGTGAAATATATAGGGCATTCTGGACATGGGCATGGACCTTCCAGGGCAGATGAAGGGGATGAGGGTTGGGACAACTGAGAGGCGGATTGTGCAAAAGAAGCAGCAAGTCCTCAACTGGGAAGGTGGTTCCTAACATTTTGCACACTGGGTTATTTGTAAAAACCTCCTCAGCTAGGTTAGATGGAGCTTAACGTAAGTTCAATCTCTTTCATTCAGAATTCTGTCTTATATGTCTTTCTCTGCCGTTCTGACAGCTCTAGCATGTGTGCCATTAAACCTGCAGGCAGGGTGGCTGTAATGCTAGCTAGCTTCGTGTACGTGTTGATTTTGATTGGCCCACTGCTCCCATTGTTGGGTTTTATGAATACGAGAGAACAGAACAGAACAGAAAAGTAACACTGACACCACTGCAAATACACTAATTTGACACAGTAATTCATCTACAATGGCTGCATTCAGGAGCCATACAGAGGATTTCACTAGAAGACAGTCAAATCTGCTGTCCATTCTGATCTCTGTGGCGTTTGACAGTGACTGACCTCCACCAGCAGCGTGCGGACCACCGTGTCAACTCGTCCCTTGTCGGGGACGGCGGCCACCTCGTTGCCACACAGTCTGTCCGTCTCCAGGGCCTCAGCGCTGACCTTCACACTCACCTCGCCTGCGATTAAGAGTGAACGTTGACACACATTGATTCCTGTAGCCTTCGCTGTCACCCCCGTCACTCAGTTTGTGTACTCAGGCAAAACAGTTGATCCCCCCCCTCTTCCTTTTCAATCCAACTCCTCTTCCTCCATCCCTCTACCTCTCTTCTCTCCTTCACCCCCCCAGAAAGGTTTCTGTGTGTTTCGTCAGAGAGACTACCTGACTTGTTAGTACAAGTGATTCCTCTAAGGGAGGAGGAGGAGTGTAATCTGACATCAGGGCCATGTCTCCATCTCTGCTGATGGAGGCTGATAGCGATCCTCAGGTTTCAGGCCAAGCAGCATCAGTTTTAGAAGAACAGCGCTTCTGTTATTTTTCTTTGCTTCTTTTTTTTTTTTCCCCAGGCAGTGTAGATCCAAAGGCCATCGCTGAACTAAATCTGGATAAATTACTTCACTTTATCTAGCCTCACCTGGGGCCTCATTTATAAATGATGTACGCCACTTTGTAAGCAAACTGTGGGATTTATAAAAAAAAAAAAACTTGACGGGAGAATGTGCGGTCCTCCATGGAAACTCTGACCCATGCGTAAAGCACATAAACTGGAAACAGTGTGAAATTGATACCTTTGTGTAAAATAAAATGAAAATTGTAATATTGAGTATTCAGCCTCCAGAATAGCAGAGTAATAATAATCATTATCAATATATTAATGGATACTTGTGTGGAATCTGATCAACATGTGACAACCAGTGTAGCATTGATCAATTCTACAATAAATAGAATCAAACTGCATCCCATCCATCCCATCAGAGGTGGGCGATACTGCCTGGACGTGGAGTCGTCAGTGTAGCTCACCCAGAGAGGTGGGAGTGACGATCCAGCTGAAGGTTCTGCTCTCCCCCCCGCAGAGGCACACACTGTACTGGCAGCCGTCGCACTCTCTGGAGGTGTACTGCTCCGAGTCCGCCAGGGTGACCTTCACCTGCAGACAAAGCATGCTCAAAAATATCAAATATAACAGAGGTCCATTTTTCAACCCTCTACATATGGGTTAAAGATACTGCATATATATGTTGTTTAAATATTTTCCCACTTAATTCAGACAGCATGTCTTTGAAACCTTATTTCATACATTTCTTTCTTTTTTTTTAATCAGTTTTCCTTCTGTTTCATCTTTGTCTCAATAAGTTCTACTGCTATAATCTAATGCTGTAATCCATACCCCCCCATACCTTTCATTCAAACATTTCTAATTAACATTGAAGTTGAAATTGCAACCTGTTCTCACGTCCTTGGATCACAGCATAGTGTTTTTATTTTACCTGCATGGTAACACCAAACTGACCAGGTTCGGGAGTGACAGACAAGCTCCTCCCCAAAGATCTGACCTGTGATTGGTTAACTTCATACCCAATTATTTACCCTCCTCATTCTACTTACCTACTTGAATTAACTAATGGTTCACTTGATTTTGCACTAATTCCCTTTAACCTATTTTCATTTTACACGCACAATGTCCTTCACAAAAATATATAATTGGTAAATATAGATCCTTCATTTCAATTAAGAAAATACTAATTTGATTAAATATTTGACTATAGTTACCAATAATTAATTAAATTGACTGTTGCTTATTAAATGTGCTGAAATTCCTTCACAGGATTCCCAAGAGTGATTGGTAGATTGAACGCCTCTTCCATCAGCAGCCCCGGGAGGTCGACTCAATGTGAGGACACGATACGGCATCAGTGAAACGTATAACCACTGTGCATTAATGAGGGGGAGCGATGAGCATATTACATATTATATGAGCATATTATATATACATTTACACCATCAGCAATGTTCATCCAGTAGTCCTTTCTAGCGTTGGTAGCAGCGGTGTTACTTTTTGCTTTTATTATGGTAGTAATCCATTTCTTTCCTGTACGTTTCCCCTTTTACAGCCTACTTAATGTTGAAATTGTCAGTGGCATATGTTTTTATAACTCCACAGTTATTTATAGTATTGTTTGTCTTCACCGCTGAGGCTTAGTTCCTTGATCAGTCAAATTAATTTCACCCACACATCGAATTAGATCATCCACCTCCCGTTAACCAAAGTTCCATCTGCAGCACCAACGAGGAAGCCCACATACGTACCATAATGCATTTGGAGAGGTAGTTGAAGACGGTAGCTTTGAGTGTGAACACCTCTCCTCGGATGACGGAGTAGGGCAGCGTCAGGCTGACGAAGAAAGGCTGGAAGGCGGTCAGTCCGGTGTTGACCGACAGGCCGAAGCCTACAGACGAGGTACAGAAGGCACTAGCTGCCCACTTGGTGATGCTGTCAGGGACGGTCTTCTCCACATTCACCGATCCACTATCTCTGTACCGGAAAAAAAACAAAATACAAATATAAATCCCAAGCAAATATGGAGACAAATGTTTAAAATAAGCTTTTTCTGTTTGTGTTTCACTTTTGATTTGTCGCTTCCTGTGGGTGGAGAAGAAGGTCCTCCCACAATATCTAATACCAGATTGCAGTCATGACGTTCTCTCCATATGAGAGAACACAACCTACTGGGAATTTGAGTGTCGCTCGCATGTGTGACGAGGATTGGGATGTCGATTTTTTTTTTTTACTTGAAAGGAAACCCTATACTGTGAAGATGATTTTCCATATTCCAGTTATTAATGTTCCAGCAAACTGGATTATGCCATTGCATGGAATGAACAAATGTGCAGACATCAAGCTTGGCTAGTGCTCTACAACCCCCACCCCCGGCCCTTTGACTTAATCGGGATGAAACTGCATGAAAATAGCGAGTCCCTTGGGCAAGCAGGGAGAATCTATGGCGTTTCGATTTGTGGGGATGAGACACTCACTTTGACTAGACTGATAAATTGGCTGGATTTTTACATTTAAAAAAATCATGTCTAGTGCAGCTTTAACTAATTTGATTCAAAGAAGTGAAAATGCACACCTGCATGGAAGTGTGGGCTGATGACAATAAAATAGAACTTTATTTACAAAAAATGATTTTGCCAGCATGCGCTCCGAAGCCTCGAGGTTCAGACAGCAGAGGCCTGTCAGTTTTAATTTCCCCCTGGAGTGACCAGGAGGTCCTGCTGAAGATCTCAGGCTGCAATCTGAGGGCTTAATAGATCTGAGATGCAGCTTGGAGCCTAAAGGTAACTTGGTAAAATGGAAAAAAGGATTGGTATCGTTTCATTTCCCGGGTATCTCAGTCCCAGTCGCCCCAGTTTAGAGGATGTCATATAGATAATGTTTGTTGTACGCTGCCGAGTTAAAACTTTCTGAGCGGAATGGAAGATTGGGAATCGGTCTGCATTTTCAGATCTTTGGGGCTGAGGCTAGGCTTCTTAAATTATGGAAATGGACACCGTGATGAAAGGGAAAGGGAAATTCAAAATAAAAATTACAATACAATAGCCAGCAGTTTTAATGGCTTTTGTTCAGTGTGTTTAAAGGCCTCAACTTGGTTTTCTTCAGCTTACTGCTAGTGACACGGTACCACCATGTGAAATCTGCAACTGCACTAGTTAAATCATTTACGACATGCTGTGCAATTATATATTATATATGTACAGTATTCATTACACCTGCAAGGAACTAAGCTTTTAGTTCAAGTTTTAGTTGCAAGGCTTAAAGAAGCAGCACATTTCTCCGTGTTGCTAAGTGGAGCGTTTTCATAAAGGTTAGCTGAAAAATTAAATAAAGCCCAAATATTTCACTTGAAGTGAAGAAACACGGAATGAGTACATCTTATTTTTTATCCTTGGCAGGCGGTGGTGGTATAAGCAGGATAATCTTGCATTCAGCAATCCTAATGGGCTCAGGAGGCAACCCGGTTCTTAGTTTGTGCATCATCCATTCAAAACTTTCAAAGTGCACCTCGTCACTCGTCGTAATATGAAAGGGATTATATAATATTACCCAACAGGGACCAGGTCCCAGATCCAGGTCTCAGGGAAGTAGGTCCTGATGGTCTCCTTCTTCTCATCTTCATTAACTTTCTCTATATCACTCTCGCCGTTGACTGGCATCATGTTGAAGGCCATGGGAACCGGAGAGTCTACAAAGTCTATGAACACGTTAACAAAATGACTGGTCCAACAGAGACCAGCTCTCAGATTCTCAGCTGGAGCTGGATCCATGTGATCCACTTTTGCCACTTTCACTAGCTAATATAATAATATAACATGGCTGGTCACGGACCTCGAAATCTCAAATCAATTACAGTAAATGTGTCTAGCTGGTGATCGTGCCAGTGGCATATCATAAAACTAGAACAAACCGTAGTATTCATATTCAGGATATATGCAGATAGGAGGTTTTCTCACGTCGGAGTTGGTCACAATCTTGATTCCAATTTCCTAGAAGGGACAATGTAGAGATAATTCAACAAAGTTAGAGACTGTGAGGGCACACCTTCAACGTAAAGGCACACAGTCAATTATAGTAGATATGCTTTGATTACTGATGAACACACATTTTCTCGATGAAGATGAAATTAAGATGTGCTAAATGCTTTTGCAATTAATGTTTCATATAGTTATTGTTGTTTTGATCTGTGTTAATTATTCTCTGTGATACTGTATTCATATATTTGGATTTCTACTTTTTGCACTTAAACAACATACACAACCAAATGATAAATTATTTGATCAATGTAAATATCGCCTCTAAATTACTCTTTAATCAAGTTGATCAGAATCCTACTTTGAAGACGCTGTAGACGTCATTCTTGTCATCTTTGAATCCGTAGTACAGCGAGCGCTTTGCTCTGCCCACTGGCAGTATGTCGAGCACGGGTGGATCTATGGCTGGAACTGGCATGGGAGACAGACAGGAATTTGGCTCAGGGTCCTCGTATCCTGACAGCTTCTGTACGGGCAGTTGGCTGTACACCTACAATGTTACACACAGAGGCAAGTACATAGGGGCATTATTGACATTTTCATAATGTTATGGGAGAGAAAAAACAAAACATTAATGATTGGATCTTTCTTTCTTCAAAACACAGGAATCATGCATACTTTCACAGAGATTAAGATTCAGAAAATTTATTGAAATACTCCATGAACCGCTACTATTTTTAAAAAAAAGGAAGAAATCAAACATGTCATTTCTTTTTGCAGTGCATGTCTATGAGCTTATGGCCCTTTCAATTAAAGGGAGGATATGCAATTTGTTGAGAAGCATTTTTTGTTATATTTGTTGAAATTGTCTTTATACCCCCACACACACACACATTTCCCACACCAGTCCACATTTCGGCCAGGTTCGGTGCTGAAATTCGCCATTCTTCGCTCGCTGCTACTGAGGTAAAAAATACTTCTCAAAAAATCACCCACCCTACCTTTAAGTTAAACTAACCATTGTAACCAGACAAAAATAGCCATGTTAATTATATTAATCCTAAATTGAGCTAAAACATAATCAATAGTGCTTAAAGTGTAATCTCAGATATGGAGCTTTTGTCATAACACTTTCTATGAAGTATGAAGAAGGCATAAGTGCAGATCATTATAATGCTTCGTCCAGTGCAAAAGGAGCCTAATTGCAATAACATGCTTCTTGCACCAAACCTCAACTGATTCTTGATTCTGAATGATGCACGTTACTGCATTACTGTACAGCTGTCTGCAATGAAAGACAATATTCACTTAGGGTTAGACCGAAACATCAGACTGTATTTTAAATAATGCTTCTGTAAATTGATTCTTCATTTAAAAAGGCAGAAATGTGCCCCAGAGATTCAATTCAATTGAATAGGTGGAGGGTCACCCTACCAAATGCAAGGAAAAAATATTAACTATTGGAACAAAGTATTGGCTGTCATCTTAAATTACAACAAATATCAGTATCGTCCTACAAAAATCCTTCTCACAGTGATCATGCATATTGTAGCAAAAATATTCAAGTTGTGGTAACAGTACAGATCTTCAGATTCATACGGAGTCAATGGTGAGTTCTTGCTCCGGCTGTAGCAGGAGGACGCTCTGGTCGATAGCCCTGATGGAGCACAGGGAACCCGGGTGGGCCTGAAGACTCAATGTTGTATTCTCTCCCGGAAGCTCCTGGAGAGTGGAGAACTTGAAGGAAACCTGCACAGGAGAGACCAGGGTGGAGATTCATCAGCTTATGGGTAGATTAGATGTGTTTTGCGCGTGGCCACACCTCTAAAGCTTTCGAGAAGAAGAAATTCTATATTTAGCCTTTGTATTTTAAACAAAAGAGCACATGTCAAAGGTGGAGGACTCGGACAAGTTATTCTAGCTGTTTAGGCTTCAGGAAGACTCAGCAGGCCAGGTGGTACCTTGTTATTGAGGCAGAGCTGAATGGGGAAGTCCTGGCTATCGGCCACAGCCTCTCCACTAGGCATCACAGTGTAAACGACAACCTGGGCATACGGTGCCAGGTCTGACATCCGCTGCAGGTACACAAACAACTCCCCTCTGTTGACTGAGAAAGCAAACAGAGACACAGAAGGTGAGAATGAATTTGTCAAGATCCAAATAAGCTAGCTACCTTGTTTGCAAATAGTTTGTCAAATCACATATTTGTATTCTTTTTTTTATTTTTTTAAAAGAGGTAGTAATCTGCTAAATTGAACCTGAGGAATTAAATGAGTGGTTCTCGATCCTGGTCCCCGGGGGCCCATTCCCTGCTAGCCTTCATTCTATCTGTCTAATCAGGGACTGATATAGACCTGGTGAATGCAAGGTGAATGCAATTAAGTACCCAGTAGAATCCAAAACCAGCCCCTCTGGGCCCCCAATATTGAGAACCTCAATCACATTAATAAAGACTTTACCTATTCCCTCTTTGACAGCCACTTCTAGACGGCCATGCTGCACAATTGTACCTCTGGACATCACCTATGAAGTGAAATAATGCAGGCAGATGAACATGAACATGCATGAATGAAGTTAGACATTTTTCACATAATAGGGTGAAGAATTCTGGAATCCACTTATATACTGTACACACACAACCTACTTTATTAGGTCCACCTCCCTGTTTACACTAACAGCTTGCTCCTCCAGACAGTGAGTCACATGTAAATTAAGAATAAATACAAAGTATGACTCAGGCTGGAGAGGTTCAGGTACACCTCCGATGCATCCTGGTTTCTGTTATGAATTGCTAATGGCAGGGTCAGTATTTGGTGTAAAAAGCATGAATCCATGGCTCCATCCCACCTGGTGTCACCAGATGTTTTCTTGGCTCTCATTAGGCCCCTTTGTACCAATGGAGCACCGTTTGAATGCCACACCGCACCTAAACATTGTAGGTGACCAGCTGCATCTCTTTATTGCCACAGTCTACCCTTTTTCAAACGGCTACCTCCAGCGGGAGAATGCACCGTTGTCTCAATGTGGTTCCAGGAACATGAACGTGACTTTAGTTCAGTCCAGATTTCATCCCAATAGATACCTTCGGGATGAGGTTGAATGGGATGTCTGAAAGGAACTCAAATGATGCCATTGAGTTGAATCCAGGCGTTGAAGAAGTCAGGCTATTCTGGAGGCAAAATGGGGTCCTACCTGGTACTAGCTAGGTGTGCCTAATAAAGTGATTATGCCACAGGTCATAACCCAGACATGGAGGTTTTGCATCATAATTGCATTAGCATGTGCCTTAGGCCAGTGAACCACAGAGCACCTGGTGATGAACTGATGGTGGAGCATGAACTGGACTGTTACAGTCAACCATAGCATTACTCTTACCAAGTAGAAGAAGCTGAGGATTTCCTGTCCCTTCTTCAGCTCCTCCCCCTGGATAATGTACCGAGCGCGCACAGTAGCATCCCTGTCGCAGGAGAGCTTCCCGCTGTTCTGCATGAGCTTAATGAAACACTTGCTCTTGGAGTAAAACTTTGTGACGCTGTGGTGGGCCGACCTATATTCTGGTTTACGCAGGTTGTGCACGTATGGCTCGTCTTCCTCTTTCTTCCTAGACCTCACCTATTGAGAAAACAGTGGATGAATGAAGGATTTATTAGATTTCACACATTTTGTCACAGGTTAAAAATAAAAAGTCACTTGGCTACCAACCACCAACTCCTAAACTTTCTTTCAGGTCTTTGTAAATCAGTCATTCTCAACCCAAAAGGAATATATTGGTACCTTCAAGAACCCTTCAAGAAAAGGTGACCAATGTTTCCCATCTTCCCATATCACGTTTGCCAATCAATCTCCTAGTGTCTAGGAGTCTAGGGGAAAACCTCACTGATTCGGGGCAGAAGAATCGCGGTCGAGTACGAGGAGACAAGACGGGTAACAAACCATCAGAGAGACGGAGTCCTTCCAGAGTGAGGTGTCCAGAGAAAACAAAGCCATGCCTTGGTTGTCTGTAGTGAGTGTTAGGTTCTCTGATTCTTCCGGGCTGTGGAAGAACAGGTAGACAGGCTCGTTGGCAGCAGGTCTGGAGTCTGGACCAGTCATTTTGATCTGAAAGCAAGAAGCCAAAAGCTGGAGCACTGCTATGACCCAATAGCAGAATGAAACCATACTTTTGAAGGGTCAAAATCAGAACAGTGGTGTCTGAGATATCACCTGAGATTTCATAGATGGACAAAGCCCAATCCAAATTTCACACATGTACATCTCCTTGGTGAAAGCCAATCCACTATTAATCGACGACAGTAATTACCTTCCCCTCAAATCTGATCCCTGGCTTGTACGCGGTAGGTACATCCTCAAAAGTGACAGTTCTGATGAGACTAGTGAAGCCGGTCCGCCCACTGCCATTCAGGATGACCCCTAGAATAAGAGTACAGGTAAAAGGTCACAACAACTATTTGTTGTATACTTGCATATAACTTCCATTACTCAGATCAAATAACGTCAATAACCTTACCAGTCCCAAACTCCTCCATTTCAGCCTTCACCTCAAAGCTGTCCTCAAACCTTCTCTTGGTCAGGGAAAACTCAGTCAAGTTCACAATTTGTGTTGCACAGCCATTTCTGTCCGTCTACAAGATAACAAGGACAAATTGCCAACAAATTAAAAAAACAAAATTAATCGCCACCAGTGACATGGCACCGAGATCGTAGAAAAATAGACGCTCTAGGGTACTCACGGTCAGTTCATACTTCTTACAGATTTTTTTTGGTATATAATCGAGGTACCAGTAGTGAAGGACAGGCTTTCTACAAATCACTGCCTTGACGGAGCCAAGGACTGGTTTCCCATACGTGTATCTGGAGAAAAACACATGAGGATAAAATAGCTGTTGTTTGTAGCCTGAGCAAGCAAATACTTCCAAAGATAATTAAACATGGGATTTATAACACAAGGCCATATCTTCAATCAGGTTTCATCTGATGGTGGTTTTTGAAGGCTGATATTTTTAGATCAAAGCTGCTGATAAATTATTTATTTTCTGTAAATTGTCAATATTTTGATTTTTTTTTTAAATTCAGTATTCATAAAGTATTCAGTGTTTCCCCAAGAATTGTATTCTTTGCAGGGTGGGAAAGCCTCAGCATTTAGACAATGGGGCACTAAAATGTTCCATTTAAACCCAGGATAATAATAATTTATTGCATTCATGCATACTTGTGTGGACCCAATCAAAATGTTGTATTAGAATTTATTTAGGTTAAGGGCTTCCCATAGAAAACCAATATAGTATCAACTCTACATGAAATATGTAATTTAAAAAAAGTATCATATCCATCATATCACAGGTGGACGACACTGACGGTCAATATCTGATTTTTAATAAATGGCCAATATATCAGTCTAACCCCATCTTCAATGCCATTATCCAGTTTCAACTCTGTCCATCATTTGACACTCACTTTCCACAGATCTTTAGTGTTGCTTCTTGGTCCAAAATGGTAATCACATTGGGGAGGTGAACCTTCACCTCATATTTAGGCAAAACTAAAGCAAAGAGAAAAATGTATAACTGTACAGAATTCCAAAAGAGGTCAAATTTAAAAACACATCAAATAAAAAATGTTTTGGTAAATGGGGGACATTCTTGCAATTTTAAACATATGACAGCAGCAGACCATATTCCTTGATGTCAAAGCTGTGAGTTATATGATCTTCTTTCTCGGGCCAAGCTGTGATCCTGTAACTTCCTTGCATCGCCTCTGGACTCGTGGGGTGGGAAAGATCAAGGATGCCGCCACCAAGTGACTGGTCCAACCACTGGGCGATGCGGTTTCTGTTGGGGTCCTACACATGGAGACAGAGACATTTATTTGTGGTAGAGCTCAGAGCTATGGGCTTTTCTTGCAGGTAAGCAGGGATGACTCCCAATGGCCTGCCTGCCTGGTCACTGGTTTGGCCTGCAGCCGTGGCCTGTGATAAAAGCACAGCATTAAGAAACCGAGCAGCCAATGGAGTGGAGCAGAGGGAACAGTCAGCTGTCAGGAAAGTTGAGCAGAGTT
>CABFOP010090095.1:0-12494 GCA_900683385.1 Anoplogaster cornuta | reverse complement strand
GTTAGCTAATGGGCTAAACACAGAGGGAAGTCTTCTTTTCTTTATCTCCTGAGAAATACAGTAGGGGAGATCTCAATTGTGTCTCATTTTGTGATCATCTGAAATGATTCTCCTAAAACCCACTTAGGAGCAATGAGGAGACAACAAAGGATTCTTCTTTTTTTAAATGATTTTTTATTTTTTTACTTTGCCTTAATTTGATAGTTATCAGTAGAGAGAGGTCTTTCTCTGATCTCATCATTTCATATTCAAGAGAGTTAAAGGTAGTACGAGCAATTCTGTGTTCTTTGTTTACCTCATTAACAGCGACTGAAGAATTGCACCGTACGTCGATGAAATGTGGTGTTCAGAAGTCCGCTTGCCCAATATAGTTCGGTTACGGTGTTTCACAACAAAAATCCATATTGCGGCGAAGTCCGGCGTAGTTATTCTAAGTGGGGGATTTCCTGAATGCTTTCCTCGGTAGCAGCGACCAAAGAATGACGAATTACAGCACCAAACCGCCGACGTGAAGACGGGTGTGGGAAATGTGGTGTCCAGAACTCTGCTTGTCCGTTGTAGCTGGTTAGTGTTTTTTAGTGACAGAAGTCCTCGTCCACCATAGTCCAGTGTTAATTACTCCAGCCTGGTTTTCCGCGATGTTGGGAATGAAAGTCGACAGGCAGGTAGGCCAGCCAATCATTTCATTGCAGCCAAATTGGCCATCTAATCAATTAAGTCGAGCTGAAGGTCAAGTTAACAGACACGTAGTCTGTTAACTTGACTCTTAACTTTTCAGAGGACTTGACTTGTTGATTTCTGTCAGAATATAAAGACAATGTCTACTAATATATCCGAAAATGCTGCTCAGAATATTGCTCGTATTACCTTTAAATAAGACTGATTTGAGATCATGTGGAGATCTCTTGTTGTAACCAGAGTGAGATCAACACATTATGTGGTTGCTTCTCCTGAGCTGAATTTGAGAAATAGCAGAAAACGCCTTTAGTCTCATCTTAGTCTTAAAAAGAGATCATTTGTGTCTAGGAGACATGAAAGGGATTTAGATGAGATCTCTCCTATGGGAAGGGCTAGCTAATGGTTAAGTTTAGACGAGTAAAACAACTTTGGTTAGACTTGGGGTTAAGGTTTGCCTTAGGTTTTGGTTAAAAATGTAGTAGTCTCATTCACGTAATATTTTTGCGGTGGGGAGTTTCACACGTCCTCACACATGCACGTCTTCAGGTGTACACACAGACGTGCATGCACACGCAAATGCCCACAGCTGCATCCAGCCACACAACAACAATCAAGATATAATTTCTCCCTCCTTGACAATTCTATTTTGATGACCTTGCTGCGTTCAGCTCCCCAACACACACTGTTTTAAAAGCCCTTGCCGTCTGGTGTGATATGGATCGATACCGGGGCCCTGGTGAAGTGCGGCTCCTTTATAGCCACTGAACCTGAGCTAGAAGGGTTAAAGGAACGAGGGAGCGCAAGGGCAAGCCTGAACGCACCGAGAATCCATGATGAGGAGGAGCGGGGTACGGAGGAAGACCGAGGCTGGTCCGGACTCTCCCGGCCCCCTGGTTCTGGGAGGAGAACAGAGAAACATACATCAAAAATGGCCTGAGGGATAGGTGGCAGCAAAAAGAGAAAAATCTTCCAGGGTGATTTAACAGGAAGAGAGGAAGCGGGAGGTGAGTGATGGCAAGGGGAGGCAAAATGAAAAGGAAGCTGCATTAACATTTGTGTTGTGGAAACTAGGCAACACATTTGCTATAGTACTTAGAAGAAGAATTGAGACTGGCTGGCGCACAGACTTGCCTCTTGCTAAAGATTATTGGATTGAAACTGATGGAAAACATGAAAAACCACCGCGCATTAGAATACAATGAAGCTGTCACTTGCATGAAACCAAGCGGATCGTCTGGGACCACTGGCAATACGTCACGAGAGTAAAAACACTACGCCCGATCTAGATTACATATGTTCTTGAAGCTTCGCTGAGGTCGAATGTGCTTTCATATGGTCACAACTCTGGTGAAACGCCAGGCCCGTGACATCCCGGGTCACATGCGGGTGTTTTGTTGGGGGAAGAGCCAGGAGCTTGTGCGGCTGTGCTGGGATCTGCTTTGGAAAAAAAAAGCCAAATCAGTGCTTCAGGAGAACAAGGGAGTAATTGGCCTAGAGCTGACTTTCATGTTATGTTGTTTGCGTGCTTCTCCTGAAAAAGACAAAGGGCATCACCAGAGGCAATACAGTACATGCCTATAAATAAGACAGGAAGCACCGAAGGTAATATTGACAAGACAAGAGTCGCTGTAGGAGTCCATTAGTCTTATAAAAAATGAAGGCAGGCGTTACTGGTCAGGGTATTCCCCCGGGTGAGAAAACAACCCAATCAGAGACTGTTGTGCTGAACTGCATCTAAGACAATGCACGCGAAGCCACTGACCTGAACTGAATCCCCCCAAACTTCTGCTCTTTTCTTAGGAGTTGTTAATGGAAAAAACTGACTCAGCTGAAGATGCATTCGCCAAATGTGTCCGTGCCATTCACTGTAGCTCGCACAGTGCATTCATTCACTTCATTTGATGGGTTCTGGGGTTGGAAACACTTTTGAAAGACTCGGGATCTTTTCTTTGCATGTTTTTATTTTCCCATGGGCAACCTCTAAGGAAAGCACAAGTCGGTGCAAAGGTTATATTAAAATTAATTGCATGCGGAATTTTGCAATCAACAGTAGCAACATTGCAATTTTGCAATTTCTCTCTCATTACAATCAATCATCCAGATGCTCAAAATTGCCAAACAAGACCCTCTACAAAGTGATCAGTGTTATTTGGCAAAGGACACAAAGGATATGAATGTGCTGGCTGATGAGGCGTTGGTCACATCAACCAGGCGAGAGACTGAACATTCAAAAAAGGCCATTTAACACGCACGCATATCTGTAAATTTCCAAAAATAAACAGTTATCCACAAAATATGTTGTAAAGAGTTGAGTGACTCATGAGTGGCCATCTGTCATTTTGCCACCGGCATAGATTAGAAGAACACCCTCACAGCTCAAACCAAAACTGTGGATTTAACAGAAATGTGTGTTAGCTGACAGCAAGCAGATGTACTTACTGTATGTAGTGATACTGGAAAATGGGCAGCACACTACAAAGGCTGTGTTAAATATAATTCAATCACGTGGTGTGTTGAGGGAAAGGAGTCAGGATACTGAACATTCACACTGTGCTGACATTTACATTTAAAGCATTTAGCTGACACTCTCATCCAGAGTGACTTATGAGCGTAACAGTAGATTCCTACATTACAAGCGACCAATAGTAAGGACTGCGAAGGTCGAAGCCATAGGCAGACCGGCCATCTGGCTTTTTCCCTGTGGGCCCGGGGACTCTTGGCGGGCGGAGCGCCAAACAAGACTGATACAAAAATATATTTTTTAAAAGCCTGGCTAGGTCAGTATACATGCCGGCTGGCTCCATGGACAGAGAGGCGGGGGGTGCAGGCAAATGCCACAAATCAATTTATTCGGTACCAATAGAATTAACAGCAGTGCACCATCATGCTAACATCACTGTGCTGCTAGCTATTGTGATGCGTTCAAGTACTCTCAGAAGATAAGTTGCAGAGATGTCGACATAAGAGGCAAAAGATAAGGGAAAAGATGGCCTAGACTATGGAGGCCATGTCAAGAATGGATGGTAAGAGTGATGCTTTTTGTTGTTTATGTTATTGTTATATTGTTATTAACCTTTAGTTAATTAATTGAAACATTGATTACATACCTGATGCACATTTTCTCCTCACTCATCATCCTCTGTTGGTGGAGCAACGTGGTTGGAAAACGAGGCTAATGCCCTGTGGAGGTTTTGTAGCCAAGTCCACTTTAAGACTACTAGGAGAATCAGGCATTTGTACACATTGCAGACGTTCGACATTTGAATTAACACGTGTGGGCGGAGTTTAAAGCAGGCAGTAAAGGACATGTCTGAAGAGGCAGTGCATCTGGCAGAAAAGGAATCACACAAGGCCCCTTAATGCAGGTCCTCTTGAGTGTTATAGGGTCTGAACAGCTTGACTGAAGCATGCTGGGGCTTTTTCCTCAGAGGTTCTGGTACACAGATTTCTTAGCAGCTAGAAACGTCGGCTTGTTACCTCTTGTTTAGCATGGTTGTCACTGCTGTTTATCAGTAGCATGTTTGCTGGGTACTGACCTGTTTCTATGTCTCTGTGTTTGCAGCATGTTGGCTGGTATGTTGACTCTGCAGGATGTTGATATCATCTTATGACATTTGGAAAGAAATTACCGTTGTATGATTAAGACAGGAGTTACATAGTAGTTTAGACATGGCAGCCAGGCTGAGCTGTGATGCTGTTTTCAGCACGGTAGAATTGGTTACAACTTGGTTTCCATGACGCCTGAACCCATTGAGGCTCCTGGAGGTGTCGTGGGTCTAAATCAAGCCAGCATCTGTGATGGAGGAGACCCCTAACCCTAACCCCTGTGACATACCGGCACTCACTCAACCCTGTGGCATTTAGATGAGCCGGCTAGTCTGACGGTCCTGTGGATTTATGACGGCGTAGCCTGATATCATCTGCAGTCATTTGTGTGTTAGAGCATCATTCTTCCCGACATCTGAATTGTGCTCCTGTGTGAAGGCTCTCCCTGGATTATGGCACAGGGCATTGTCGCACTTGATTTAATACTTCAGCCACCAAAGCTACTTTTGTTAGAAGGTTCCATTTTGTTATTATTTGCAAAAAGCACTTGAATGCACAACTCATATTCAGAAAGATGGGCTCCTTAATCTAAAGTCATCTAATAACTAGTTGGGCAGGAGAAATAGATTTTGCCTCGCATGTTATTGGCCACACAAGGTGAAAACGTCTGCAACCATGTTTTGGTTAGTTTTCCCGTTACACTCCACTAGTTAAGATGTACATTAAGTCTCCATAGTGCAACTAAACCAACAGAGACAAACTAACTAGTTTCACTGTAACATTTAGTGGAGACTTTACTGTAACTTAAGATCGAATGCTTGTTCAGATGGTGCAACAGCCTGCAACAACGCTTTTTAAGCAAAAGGAGTTTTGAAGGACTTTTTGAAGAGATGAGTTTTCAGCTTAGAGAGATAGGGAGTGAGTAGGTTAAGTTCATGGAGATGGCATCACATTGCTCATGCTGTGTTCTGAAATATGAGCATCTGTCCTATGAGTGGTCAACTACTGTATAGCTTCTACATTTCACTCAGAATATTCACAGATATTGTGTATCTGTCTGTTTCATCAAAGTCCTTGATGTTTTTTATGTGATCAAATTGCCACGACAGTCGATCAACAGGTCCAACAGCGGAAGCGGCACTTATTTGCATTATTCATGATGTAATTACTTTATTTCAAAACAAGGTTAACATTTGATTGAACCATCTGGACTCCCGACTAATAAAAGCAGGTACTGACTGTCTTCTATTGAGAGTGACACATTGGAAACATAAATGTACATAACAGCAACATCTTGTATTTCTCCTTAAATTTTTTCTGGAATGCTTTTATAATATCCATTTATCCGTCTTGTGGTAGCGGCCATTTCCTGTCTGTTATACTGAATGCCACATTAGATTAAACCAATAGCTGCCATAATTACATTACACAAACTCATATTGCTTTGGAAATGTGAGTTTGAGGTTTCAGAGAAGCCCACACATTCGGGATTGTACTAAATTTGTCAGTCAGTCCATGCTCACATTGCTGCATGTGTTTAAGTGGGTGGATACTGGGCAATGTTATGCAGGCAGCTGGTTGACAGCTTTTAATTTAATGTCTCTACTGTACCGTCTGTACAGACTCCTCTGCACTTACTCTATATATGGCTGCTGCATGTATTATGTGGGTATATTGTGCATGTGAAAAAAAAAATCCCCCAGGAGGTGTTTCGTTCTGCACACCTCGGAATAACAAACCGTCGCTTTTATCGTAATTTATGACATTTACGTCTCCAATAGGGACGAGTTGAGAAAAGCACATTGTTTATTTGGTGAGCTGGAGTCGAGCAGCGTGTCAGTGTTTGCTAATAGAGACACGGGCTTCATGAAGAAATGTGGGCTACTGTTGCAAACGTGCAGTTGTCGCAGGAAGAAAAAAAACAAAAAACGAATGCAGGCAATGCAGACAGAATATGCTTACCACCACAGATAGGCATTATTCACCTCTCAAGGCAGTTCAACAGAAAATGGTTTTCAATTAGTATTCAATCTGTATGGGGTTTTGAGGGCAGAGGCCATTATTCTTAGACTGAAGTTGCCTTTTCCCCCCCTCACCATTATTCAATATCTTGATTTTCTTCCATTTTCATGCCAAAAACGTTTCACGTATTCAGTGTTTCCCCCAGAATATACCTCTGAAACAGCATTTAGACCATCATGGGACACTAAAACTCTCCACTGAAACCAGACTAATGACATTCGTTCAGGTGGATCCTGAACGAAAGACCAATGTACCTGTAGGGCCGATATATCAGCAAACCTAAATATTAGTCTGAAGCACTGGACATGGTTGCTTTGCCTTCGCTTAGGTCCATTTCATGAATCTGGGTCAACGCATTGTCCAAACGCCTTTGCTTGCCACATAAGGTTAATTGAGCGAGCATGAAAACAACACATCGCCCGTTAACTCGTGCAGTTTTAGCTAAACAATTCCTTATCTCCAACAAAACACCTCATTCTACTTCTTTGTTTTACCTGGCGCGTCGTGTCCAGATTTTTGTACAGGAATTTAAAAATGGAGCTTAGTTCAATCAGGAAGGCTACTGTACCTCCTTCATTCGTAATCCTGTCAGCTGGAGCCAAACACGCCTGGGCTCCGCATCGTCCGCCCTTGCCCATGCTCCTTTTTCCTCCTCCTTCCTCCCCCTCCAGAAACCAATTGCTGACCGTCTCCCTCTATTTGTACCCCCTCAGCTGCTTCCGTGTTTCTGTCATTTCAGCTGCCAGACCACCACCGGCATCACGGCTCCGTCAGATATTCAGGACCATAGATATCACCCTAGCGCTGGATACCTCTTGGAGTCTACGCCAAACCTCTGTGCACGCACATTCTCTCATGCTGTTCATTATCTTAATCGTAACTCTATAGCCTCTCGCCATTGAACTCATATTTCAGTTCCTGGAGTGCAAAAACATTATCTTGACGCATCCCCCCCAAAAACCTCCCATTGTTCATAGCGCCCTGAAATCTTGGCACAGAGTCGAGCCTGGTTGTGTGCGACCGGCGTAACACTCCTTTATTCATTCTATTTCCAACAGGTGAGCGCCTAGTGCACGCTGTAATTAATATCATAGCAGTCGAAAGTGAATCAATTATGCATCCTCGCTGCCTCGTACTCAGCCTTGCCTGCAGTGTCTTTGCCAGCTGCATCTTCCACATCTGATCTGACAGTGTTGGTAAATGTGCATGTTAAGGCTTTGGCAGGACTTTGCTGTTTAGTATACACAAGCTATACCATGACTTGATACTCCTTAATGCCTCTGCTATTAAGAGTCAAATCACATTGCAAACACTTCATTAAACAGCCTGAGGCGCTGTCATTGTTTAATGACATATCGATGAGTGTGTTCAGTGGACAACAGCCGCGACGCCGCTCTCTCTTTTTCCGCCGCTCCCCGGGGGTGTCATCTGTCAGTCCATCTCCTGCTAATCGATGTCTCTTGAGAATGCTGCGGTAGCCCCACTGGTGACAAGGTGCATTAAAAATGTAGCGCTGTTATCTCTGCTGGGCTATTCATTAATTTTGCATGGTTTTGAGAGGCTCTCTTAAAACCAGCGGTCCTCCTCGATATGCAGGTCTCGCCGTCACGTTGTTTGGAGCTGTTCAGGACATCAAAGCGTGCGTGAGTCCACTCCGTGAATCTCATCTCGAGCTCAGCCGCGTAATCGCGTAAGATCGTGAAGACGTGCCGTGAATGTGGCTACGTGATGTCAACGCAGGGGGTGAAACGGTCACGGGAAGCTTTGGAGATTTTGTGTCCACGAGCCAATAACAGCCGAGGGCAAACAAAATGGCTGAAACCCAGCGAACCCACGAAAAATGAGAGCTTTCACCGCCTGTCAAGATTACGCTAGCACAGACATGCAGCCCGGGCCGTCCAGGGGAAAGGATGTCCTGTCACTACCTCCACCGTGGCTGCCCATCTCTCTGAAAGCCCTGTATCATTTAACATGTTTGGGGTAAGAGTTCAAAACAACACTAATGGCCTCTGTGAGATCCGGGGGAAACTTCTGAGGGGGGTATCCGTTACCACACGTCAGCGGTGCCGCCCCGGCCCGGGCCCTCGGAGGCGTCACACTTCACATTATTTTGATGCTGCATAAATCACCGTGGCTTGCTCTGACAGGGGCCAGTGGGTGATCTCCTGGGGGTCAAGAGGGTCACACGGCGGCTTTTTGAAGGCAGGCCTGTGCAAGATGTCAAATTAGAATGCCTCCCCCCCTTTACCTCACACCGCGATTCTGCATGAACTTCCTGGCAGAGGGGGGTCGCGACCTAGTTTTCTCCTCAATGTCTGCTCCACAAATCCCAGAATCTTGTGGGAGTGTACCGTTTTTGAAAACGGACCTGCTGTGTTTCTATATTTGTTGTGGTTATTCTATACTCCGTACTTACAACGGCAATGATTACATGTCCATTTATGTTTTATGGTCAGGCCTTTGAGAAGGGGCCTTCGAGAAGGAGGCTGCTTATACCAATCTGAGACTGAATGAGGTGAGGGGGGAAATGTGCACTGTGCCGGCAGGCGGGAGCTGTCACCTGTGCTTGGCCAGACCCCGGCATATCCTCCTCACTTCTCTCCGTCTCCCAGCTGTGCCCTGGTCACCCGCAATGTTGGGAAGATCATTAACACATCCCGGCATCCATCAGTGCCTCCGCCTGAGTGACTGCTCAAGTTAAGGGCCACATGCTGCAGATGCTGCCTGCACCGCCTCCAGCGAAGAGAGAAGAAAAAATACTTGCAACACCGTCGCCTTAAAATATTGAGCGTGAATGAAGGTGCATGTCAAGAACTTTCAAGCCATTTTTGAATCAGAGATGAAACAGCAGCAGGGGAAATGTACAGAAACAATATACCATTTATGGCAGAGGTGGGCAATCATGTGCCATGGAGGGCGGATTTCACTGATTACACACCTTCAACCAGAGGGGAGTGACTCATCAGTGAAATCACCCGGTGTAGTCTTTGTTGGAGTGAAAACCTGCAGTCTCTTGGCCCTCCGTGGCACATAATTGCCCACCCCTGATTTATGGTCACTAACTATTAATAGGAAGTCAGATTGCTGTGCTTCCCTATTGATTTTGTTCCACGAACAATAGTTCTGCCTAGCAAGTGCAAAATAGACAAGACTACATGAAGAAACATCTCAAATGGTGCTGATCCACCATTGGAGTTTTTACTGGAGTTTTTTTTTAGGAATTTTTACTTCTTATTTTCAATTTAATTCTAATTAATTAGCACTTACTAGCTAGCTATGCTAAAAATAGCTATGCATCAAAATAGTGTAACATTATGAAACACCAAAGCAGCAAAAACTACATGATTTGACTTCAAAACTTATTTTTTTTGCTCTGCCCACAGTCATAATAGAGCAACCACAGGGTCACTCTGGGTCCTGGTGGGTCACACTATGTGAACAAGACACAGTTCTACTCCCCCGACAACTTCCCTGCAGGTGCCCTCGGGCAAGGCACTTTAAGCCCCGATCGCTCCGGCAAAGTCGCTCAGCAATCATCGGTAGAACATTGTGATTATCCCGTGCAGCTCCCAGATGTGATTGTGTGTATCTGTTGGAATGTGAACAAGGTGATAAAGAGCCTACGTGCCCAGCGTGTCGTCCCTGAGTAGATAAAGGTGAAAGATATTAAGTCTGAAGGTGAATTCTAATTTGAACTATTTGCTGGAAGCGTGCATATTTTCAATGCTCTCGACGCCGCAATCTCTCATTTATTTGGCCATATAAATTTTCAGGTCCTGTGCACATTGATTCTTGAAGTCCTCAGACTGGAAAATAAGCTGTTGGTATGTTCATGATGCGCCGTGACTCAAAATACTGTCTGCTTTCAGTGTCAACAAACATAACGTGGACATAAACAAGCCTCAACATTCATGTAAAACTCACTACCGGCTGATAAAGTCTGGCTGCCGTTGCATCAGAAGCTTATTCAATCCGTTTTTTGACAATGAAAAAGACAAACCGTGAATGTGTTTCATCATCAGGGGCCAGCATATTGCAATTATGGATTGAAGCTTTGAGGAATAAAAAAAAACGTGCTTTGTTGCTTCTGTTCAACATTTGCCTTCACTCACAGCTCTGTGGAAGGAGAGCTGTTGTTTTTCTGCAGGTTTTTTTTGTTTTGTTTTGGCACGTTCTTTCTCTCTGATTGTTAAAGGTAAAGCATTTGCAAGACCGACCAACAGTTCGGCACAGTTCTGATTAATGTTTTCCTCTGTTTTTAATCCAGATAAATGATTAGACTTTGGGAAGCAAGGCTCCCATCAGACCAGGCTTACAGTGTGGATTTATCCCACACCAAAAGTTTCATACCCAGTGTTCAGGGTCCCAGTATGTATTATTATTCATGAATCTTTCTTCCTCACTGTCTGCCCCCGTTCACTCTTGTGCTCAGGAAGTACAGAAACCATACAAGCCTTATGGATTCATGTGGTGGCTCAGAAACCAACGTGGTCTGGTTGCTAATACCGAGGCAACAAAGGCCAAAACTCCAAATCCAGGCACTCACAAACCAAACCAAGACATTTGGATGAGTTAACTGTAATGATGAATTTTTACTGGATGGGTCCCAAGAATTAACAGGAATTGGCGTAAGCCTGAACAAGTATGGAAAGCTATCCAGCTGCTGGAAGGCAGTGCTCTGTGAATTCCTCCTCTCTGGTTTTCAGATGGAACGATCTCCGCTGCCAGCTCTTAACAAAGTCCAGTTGTGTTTTTGAAATGGCACACTTGAATGTTGTGCCAGATACTTTGGAGAGTGATGGATTATCACTAATGTACAGAGGAGGGGGTAGACGTTGAGTGGAGGTGGAGTATGGGGGGGAGACAAGTTGTTGCTTATCTTCAGGGCATAAAGAGTTCACCCTGACCTTAAGCGGTAAACATGGAATCGCAAGCAGGGATACAATGAAGAAAATATCATCATCATCATCATCATCATCATCATCTTAACGAGCCATTTAATTTTGTCCTCAGTCAAAAAACACAATTTATTTTAGTTTTATTTATTTCCAGCAACTTGACTTGTTTTAACAGTTTTCTGTTAACGCGATAACAAATACATTATTGTGTTTTATTACCAAGAATGATGTAATAAATTAACTGATAATCTAATTTGCACCAATTTGAAATATTTCAACCTTCCTGTTAATTTAATAAAACAATAAGTATGTGATAATTATTACACTGACTGAGAAAAACACTATTACGCTATTGACTAAAAATGTATAACAGTAATTGTTTATTATGTTAATGGTAAATTATTGTAACATGCCTATTCACTTCTGTCGACAGTATAGAGAAAGAATAGGGTGCAGTGGTTACTGTAGTACCAATAGAGGATGGATGCAGGATGGGAGACTTTTTTGATTTGTACCAGTGTGGCAAAGATCCTATACAGACTAATACTTTTACAAAAATGCAATCACTCAAATAATCTCTTTTGCTGTGTAGGCCACTGCAGGGAATTAAAAAAATAAAATAAAATGAAAGCGCAGGTGAAAGTTGTGCAAACACATGTTTACAGTACCTAATGTGACGGATGCATTGACACATCTCAATAAGGCGTCTTTTATCTTTTTTCTCCCCCCACACCCAAGAAAGAGGCACACTCTGCTGAGGGCGCACTTCACCATTCTGCAAAGTCAGGGGATTGTGAAGGAGACTTGTTTAATCAGTGTCACCCCAGTCAAATGTATTGTCATGTCGATATGAAATTTAAAATGATGCCTTGTGGCATTTCCCTCCCGTCCGGTCTGCATGCATGGGAAATGAATTCAAAGCTTTCTGTGCATTTTTCGAGTTTGAGTGGGAGAAACACCATGCAGCCTCCATGGTGTTGTTGTGCCTTTACTCAATGCTGTGTGTGGATTTGTGGCGATAAAGACCAACCAATCATTTCCGCCCAAGTGGGTGAATTTGATAGCGTTTCCATGCTAAAAAAAAAATCTGTCTTAATGTGATGAAAATGCAACATCTCAACCTTTAAAAATGCGAGCCTCTTGGGAGAGATTTGACAGAAACAAAACCAGCCTATCTTCACAAAAGGAATAGAAAGAATCAAAAAGGGCTTTTGTGTCGGCAAGTTGCACAAGCTCATAATAACAGACAAGCCGAAATGTATCATCACACAGGCACAATAAATTTGACATTTTTGACACACACACACACACACACACAACACACAACAACACACAACCACACACACACAC
>CABFOP010089993.1:0-12232 GCA_900683385.1 Anoplogaster cornuta | reverse complement strand
ATGGCACAAGAGAACAAAGTGTCACCATCTACAGTAGCAGCTATTCACTGACCCTGTCAACTAGTAAGATCACCCCCCATGGATGTGCTCACATTTTCACGTTGCGTTGGACTCATTCTGAATCACACAAGTGATGATAGCATAATTCTTCTGCTACTGGGTATTTCTATCAGTGAATTGTGAGTCATTTCACATTTAGATGTCCTTAGAATAAACAAGCTTGTGGCCAGCAATAGCTCTTAAAGTATACGGTGGGATATCAGAGCAAATGGTCCTGCCATTATGTTAGATGTTTTGTGTTTTATTGAGTTTCTAGGAAGCGTGTTTTTTTCACCCAACTAGACAGAGTAAATGAGAAGAAAATGTCACGGGCTATTTCTGTATGGTCATATAACATTGTTGTCACCAATCTCTATGGTGACAGGGATTCACAGTTGTTTTTACTCCATGACAGCTGTGTGATGCAGGCGGCTTTCCAATTTGGCCAACCTGAATTCTTCCTGGATGGGGGCGACTGGCTATATTTAGAGGGACACGGTTATATTGAAGGGGCTTCAGACCTGGCTGCCTATAGTTCTCGGTCTTCACCATTCAAGACGGTGGTGCGAAGTGCGTTTCCAACCTTTTCCTGTCATTCAGCATGGATCCCAAAGGCATGAGGGAGGATCTCCGCCTGTTTCAGAGCACTTTGCTCCAGGACGGCCTGAAAGAGCTTCTGAACGAGAATAAGTTCATTGACTGTATTCTTAAGGTCGGAGACAGAAGCTTGCCCTGCCACAGGCTCATTCTGGCAGCATGCAGTCCTTATTTCCGCGAGCTTTACTTCACGGAAGATGCGAAAGAGCTGGATAAGAACGAGGTTGTCCTGGAGAATTTGGACCCCACTATTATGGAGATGATAGTGAATTACATGTATTCAGCGGAGATTGACATCACCGATGACAATGTGCAGGATATTTTTGCTGTTGCAAATCGCTTCCAGATCCCCTCGGTCTTCACAGTCTGTGTGAATTATCTCCAGAAGAAGCTGTCCAAGAAAAACTGCCTCGCCATCTACAGACTGGGACTGGTGCTGAGCTGCCCGAGACTGGCAGTCGCTGCCCGAGACTACATTGCAGATCGGTTTGAAACCATGGCCAAGGATGAGGATTTCTTAGAGCTTTCTCCTGCTGAACTTTTTGCTATTATTGGAGCAGACTCGCTGAATGTGGAGAACGAGGAGGTCGTGTTCGAGTCCCTCATGAAGTGGATCAGGAAAGATAAGGAGAACCGCACGAAAACCTTGAATGAGGCCTTCGAATGCATTCGTTTCCGTTTGCTCCCGGAGAAGTATTTCAAGGAAAAGGTGGAGAGGGATGACATTATCAAGTCTGATCCTGAGATTGTCAAAAAGATCAAAACCATCAAGGATGCCTTCGCTGGGAAACTCCCTGAGGTGAAAAAGGGACAGGAGGGCGAAGAAGGAGAAGACAGCAAGTTGCCTGGTTACCTGAATGATAACCGCAGGCATGGCATGTATACCAAAGACATGCTGCTGATGATCAATGACACTGCTGCAGTGGCCTATGACGGCCTTGAGAATGAATGTTTTCTTGCTGCAATGGCAGAGCAGATCCCCCGCAACCATGTCAGTCTGACGTCAAAGAAGAATGATCTCTACGTCTTGGGTGGATTGTTTGTAGACGAAGAGGACAAAGAAGCCCCATTACAGTGTTACTTCTATCAGGTAGGAAAACAATGCTGAACAAAAGAGTGATATAAAAGGTTTTGTTGCCAAAAGTGTCACAGATCTAAAATGTATGTTTCAGTTGGACAGCCTTGCTGGGGAGTGGACCGCTCTGCCGCCCATGCCCTCCCCCAGATGTCTGTTTGCTATGGGGGAATTTGATCATCTCATCTTTGCTGTAGCAGGGAAAGATTTGCAGTCCAATGAGTCTCATGACTCTGTTCTGTGCTATGACACTAAGTGAGTACAACATATGAACCACGTGAATATGTTTATTTACTGTACTCTGATAGAAAGTACTGAAGTGTAAAACTGTAAAACATTCCTCCTCTGCCCACCAGCAAAATGAAGTGGACCGAGACAAAAAAGCTGCCTCTGAAAATCCATGGCCACTGTGTTGTCTCTGAGAACGGGCTGGTGTATTGTATTGGAGGAAAAACAGACGATAAGTAAGATTGTATTTTATTTTTTAAAATATTTAATATCTGCTTGAAATATCACAAAGGCAAAAAAAAAGCTTCCAAAGAGACTTTAACATGACTTAATTTTTTGTGTAAATCCTTTTGTTTTACTGATAAAGCAAAGCAATCAATAAGATGTTTGCGTACAACCACAAGAAGTCAGAGTGGAAGGAGGTGGCGGCCATGAAGACACCCAGATCCATGTTTGGAGCAGTGATCCACAAAGGGAAGATTATTGTGGCTGGGGGAGTCAATGAAGACGGGCTCATAGCGGCATGCGAAGCCTATGACTTTGGAACCAACAAGTATGTGCTTTGATCAGAATATCAACTTTGTGTAAAATATACCAAAAAAATATTGCATAGGGATAGGATTTTTTTTATAGTGATGTAGATTTAGATTTGTTTTGACACCTTTCTTTGTTGAAACCATTCATAAAATAAAATATTTTGCTTTTTGTTACATTTGGATGCCTTAAAATCAATATAGATATGACCACTCATTTCAAAGTTGTGATCAAATCCACGTACACAAATTTGACATGACTGAGCCCAGATGTTTGTGGCCCACACTGAAAGTGCAATATAATATATATATAGTGGGATCACATCAATAAAGTCAGATATCCCTTGCTGCAGGTGGTCACCCTTCACAGAGCTTGCCCAGGAAAGGAGTTCAGTCAACCTGGTCAGCAGTGGAGGGCTGCTGTATGCCGTAGGAGGCTTCGCCATGGTGGAGATGGAGAACAAAGAGTTTGCACCCACTGAAATCACTGATATTTGGCAGTATGTATTCATTTTCTTTTACGTGATATTGAATAACATGCATTGTATATTATCATCTTGATTTGCTGAGTCTCAGATGGGCTCATTAACATGTTTCACCTCTCTCACTAGGTACGAAGACGAGAAGAAAGAGTGGACTGGGATGATTAAAGAGATGCGCTACGCAGCCGGGGCCTCCTGTGTGTCCATGCGCCTGAATGCAGCCAGAATGCCCAAACTGTAACAGTTCAGAGACTTTCAGTGAACTTTCACTTTCCACTTGTGAGCATGAAGATTGCGTTCATGTTATGTTGACTAGTGATTCACAATTATCTTTTAGCATTTTAAAATACCACACATAATATCCCCATTCCCTGTTCTGTAGTTGGGTTTTTTAATAAAACATATTTGCTTTAATTGGCTGATTTCTCATTAATAGGGTAAATGTTGAAACTGACTGTTTTTTCTGATAAAAGTGATCTATTGATTCTGACTTTCCATTTGCCACATACCATGTTAGCTAAATGTCAGTTTTAAGCATTTAAATGCTCAGGTGAGCATTACTATCAGGACAAGTAAACCTATGCATGGGAATTAAGGTTATCCCATGCCAATTTGGTAATGTTCCTCTTCCTCTTCCAACACTGTAGTTTGTTACTCTCTGGCATTAAAACATTTTCCACGGACGCTACCGATCTAAAATTGAAGTCCCCTGCATCTCTATAGGATGTTAGGTTGGGTGTTTATCTTGGAGCAGCAATCTTTGACCACAATAATTGATTCATTATTACTCTGATGTAACATATATACATTTTATGTTTGGTTGATTTTGGGTGGTAGTGAGGGATAGAAGTTAATGGAATGAGTTAAGGGGGGAAAGATAATCACAATATAAGCTAACAGTCTACAATTTCATACCATAAATCTTTAGGTTATTTTGAAAAGGCACATTTATCTCACACAAAAAGGATGGATTTCACGCCACTGAACACCCGGCTGTACCCCAGTGAGCTAAGATGTATCAAAACAGATGATCAGGATGTACATTTTATTTTTAAAAAAACCTCCACCTCTTAATACAAAAGCATGATACAACTTGACTTAACATGAATGAGGTAGCTCCATGTCAACTCCAGGCTCTATGGGGGAAAAATAAGGAGCACTTGATGAATATACTGCATTTGCTTGAATCCTCTTCAGTCACATTACTTACATAATTAACTCAATAAATAGGTCCTTCAAGAAGAAAGCTCTGTAAATATTTTCTTCTTAAGATATTCCTTCCAAGCATCCTGTGTGGACAGCTCCATGGAGTTCCATTCAAAATGAGGGATCTTTAAATAAAGACACAGATTAGTGACAGTATATTTTAGACATTCAATACAATTTATTACAAGTGATAATATACGTAAAATACCACATGCAATGACACGTTGAAGGATGTTCCCTCACCTCAACAACATGATATCCCAGGATTTCAAGGTGTCTTTTTCTCATCGAGGCTTCGCCTTTCATATGATGAGAATTTTTGCAAAAGGACTTTGAATCCAAAAAGTCCACAGCAACGCTAAATCAAAGTAATAAGTGGAATAAGAACATCAGAAATGCTTCATTTCCTAATGGTCAAGTTCCTGAGCCAATGTTTTGAATGCATCCCTACCGTTGTGCTCCGGGTGGCAACTCATTCCTGACTTTTTCCAGTGAACTGGCTCCCCAGTGAACTTTTCCACCATCTGAGATCTGCAGGGGGCTTGGCTCGCTGTAGGCCACAGGCTGATGGTGTCCATCTAGCACGCATTCAAAGTCTGGAAAGGCAAAGTAAAATGCCTCGTTGTAAAAACACTGAACTACCCGTCATATGAACGTCCTTACCAAAAGTGCAAAGAAATCTTTATAATAGCAAAAGGTGGGATTGAATAATGTTGAAATGAAAACAGGACTATAGTACTCACCTACAGTGTAAAAATAGGGGGTGAGGACTGCCGCTCGGGCACAGTTAATGCCGCCGAGGACTTCACCCAGCATTTTGTGGATTTGCTGCTGGACAGGACTTATAGAGCCATTCCCTGGAGACCATTTTGACAGATGTTATAATGTAATGAAGTCTGACTGCACAACCCATCTAAACTGATAAACCTCAGCACACCATTTTGAGTATATCTCCACCCTGGCGTTACCTTTCCTTTGCAACTGCTGGCAGTAGCGTTCATGGAACCACGGGACCTGGAACTCCGGGCACTCGAGACACACGGCACGATTCAGCTCCATGAGGCGCAGTCGGGTCCGCATGTTGAGCGCGTGAGATAGGGCTGTCGGGATCAAATCAAATCACATTTATTTGTATAGCCCTTAATCACCGTTACAGTCGCAATGGGCTTCACAGTGCCAAACATGTGAAACAATAAATGGTTAGTACACGACATCCCCCAGCCTTGGACTCCCCAAAACTTCCCCACAAAAACATTTTAGGGAAAAATTGGAAGAAACCTCGGGAGGGACTCAGAGAGGGATCCCCCCTACCAGGACAGTTGGGCTGCAATAGATGCCGAGTTTGGGCAAGCAGCGTATACACAATGTATAACATTTTGTGCCTACAGTTTGTGCCTACATTTCCAATTTAATATTTTCAAAACCATGCATAATAAGTGTTATTATTTTAGAAAATATTTCCAATTAAATTTAGGACATACTTTCTAGCTGGGCGTCCAGCTTGCCCAGGAAGTCTATATTGAAGATTCCTCGGACAAGCTCCTCGGGAAAGCAGTCGGCCATTGCCAAGGTGTAGGCAAGGAGAACGAGCAGGTGTGGGTCAAAGGAACCTGCAGACACACAGAAAGGTTTTCAGCGTCATCTTTTTGAGGGCAGTAGAAAACTGCAAGCCGAACATCCACTTACTGATATGAGGAGTAAAGTGCTGAACGACGAGATCATACAACTCGTCCGCTCTTGGAGGATCGTAATTCAGTATGGCAAAGGGCAGCAGCGTGGCGTATGTTGCCGAGTGGTGAATCTTAAAGACGAGAGGGGGGAAAACACAGTTAATGTAGGCTGTGCATCGCTGTTGTTTCAGGCTCAACGTGCCGTCTCTTAAAGTACCTTGTCAATGTCTTTCATGGCCACGCTGGCTATACGGTCCATCAGAGGGGTGCAGAGGTGGTTTGTCCTGGTTAAGAAGAGGGCCAGCTCGGGCACATTGGTCCAGCTTATCTGGTCCACCATCCTCTGCAGCGTGGCCATGGTCTCGTCGAGCAGCATCTCCTCGAACCACTCCCCCGAGATGTACTTGAGCTCCTCCAGCACCAAGTCCAGCCGGTCCGCCGTGTGCAGCCTCTCGTGCCCGCAGCGGTTCAGCGTCTGCAGCAGACGTGCGTACTTGCTGGGGGCGCTGTGTCGATAGGACGGGTCATTGCGCACCCACTTGGCGATGGCCAGGGCGAAGGTGTTGAGGTCGCCGAGGTTGCACTGGGTCAGCACTGCGTCCACTCGTGAGAGGACGCTCTCGTCAAGCCGCGGGCAAGGCAGCATGGACAGCACGCGGGTCAGCATGGTCACTTCGTAGGGGAAGACGCTGTCCTGCAAGAGGCTGTGAGATGAAATGTGATCAGTCTACCTTTAACTAGTCTGGATTGCCGGGGTGTACTAAACTGGTATTAGTCTGCCATTGGCCGACTGTTTCAGTCGTTTAAAGAAATGCAAACAAGCCAGAGTTTTTTTCCCCAATACCAGAATGTTAGAGGGTCCAGACCTAGTCCTGGCTAGTGAGACTTACCTTTAACCAACCGAAGGTGAAGCAGAAATTACCGAACTCAAATAACTACTCACTTGACCAGAATGTTCCTCAGTTTAGTGAAGAGTTCAGGGTTCTGGTGGTGCAGCAGAAAAAGGGCTTGGGTAATTCTGGCCACCTCCACTGGCTTGTAGACATGAAGGTTCTTTTGGATTATTGAAGCAATCCTGTAAAATAATTTAGAGATGACATTTTACACAGTATACCAGCAATCCAGGCGCTATTTGGCAGTGACAGAAACAGGAACTCACTTGTTAACCAAGCTAAGGTTCCTACACTGAATCTCCTCCAACACCTCAGCAACAGCCAGGGCCTGCTGGGCACTCAGCTCATCCGCCAGTAGGAGAGCTGTGTTCTCCAACCTGAGAGGAATGATCATATGATATCAATTCATTTTTCACGCCGCTGATATTGGCACGCGTAAAAAATATTTATACAATGTCACACAACAAACCCTTCTCTGATCTCCGGACTGGCCATAGGACCCAGAGCCACAAACAGCTTAGTGAAGGAGAACGGATCGGTGCTGGAATCGATCAGTTCTGTGAGCCTCTGTTTCGCCGCCAGCCGGAAGTCACAGTTGTTGAACTGCAGCGACTGGTAGAGCCCCATGACGATGCTGATGTTCTCCGCGTCCAGCCTGGGAACATTGCGCAACAGGATCTGGTTGCACTTCTCCAGCAGAGGCCGGTGGCTGTACTTGATGTTGCGCAGGTATTGCACCACTCTCCGGGGGTTGTTGTATTTTGAGGGATCCATGGTGTCCAGGAGATGGTCCGCCCTGCTGATGAGCGCATCCCGCAGACGAGGAGACGCCAGGGCCGACACACTAATCATCAGTGTCGTCAGAACCCTGGGGGAAATATAGCTGGGTATTAGATATAAAACACATCTTTTGAAGGCATGTGATTAAGCTCGTCTTATTGCCTACCTGGCATCATCAATAGAGGACAGCTTCTGATGCAGAATATGAGTGATGTGGCCCATCAGAGGACTGTGTTGCAGGTGTTGATCACTTAGACAAATGGCAAACTTGGAGAGGGTTGACATTGGAAATCTGCAAAAGCAACAAAATTTGTGTAGCAGCTCTTTAACTCAGAGCAAACCAGCACAAAACAAAGCCATAATATAGTCATACCTTTCTATTCTGAGCCATGCTTCTGAAACCAACTGCTGAACAAGAGAGTCATGAGGATCCACGCTGAGCCTAAAAAAGGAACAAAAGGTTACCATTAACTATTTCCATTTACAATACATACTTTTTAAATTGGCAAAGTGTATACTTCTTACTGTACCTGAGAACACTGTAAAGCATATCTACCAACATCAAATCATCCATATGGGCAATTTTGTTCTCTGCCAAAACCCGGAGTGTCAAGAACTGCGGGTGGCTCTTGATGAGCTCAACAGTCCTGAGCATTTGTGGTTTCTCTTTCTGAAACTGCCAGAGCATCCCGATGGCACAACCCACATGGTTCACAGTGAGCTTCGCCTTGTTCTTGCCCACCACCTCAAACAGTCTGTCTTCGCCGGAACAAACCCGCAGCTGCTCCAGAACCTGGTCTCGGTTCACTGGCCCGCCGTGAAGGCACCTGCGGAGGCAGGAGTTCACGAACCGGAGGCGAAACATAGCCAGACCTCGGGCCACTTCAAGTACAAACTGAGACTCTCATCATTAGACAGTGACCACTGTTCACTGACTATGTGACAAACAGGTGAATCGAAGGTTATCACGTCTACAAGATTAGCAACTAGAGGCAGTAGATGTTAGGTGTTCCTTTGTGACCAGTGTCATCTGTAAAAATAAATAAAAATAAAGACCACATTAAGAGACACATATTGCAACATTTTTACACATGGCACCCTTTTATGAAAACATAATCCTCTGGGTTTCTATCCTGCCAGGTGTCCCAGGACTAAATCAGTCCCTAATTAGGCAGCATAGATAGGCAGAATAGAAAAGCAGCAGTCCTCTGGACCCAGAGGTTTGAGGACCACTGTATGCAGCAGACATACAGTATGTAGACATACAGTACTTGTACACTTTCCCAAACAGCTAACTTAGCTCAATGTGACATGCTGACCTCAAGGGGCATAAGAGTTAATCTTGCAAAAACAAGTAGACTGCCACTTCATGAAATGTTTATTACTGGACAGTGATTAACGTTATGGTCTTATCTCTCCAATAAAGTGTGCTACCGACCACTCACTTGGCTCTTCACGTAAGTAGGGAGACTGGCAAAAAACGACTACATGTGAGGGAGTTTTCTATCTCTAACGTACAGAAGACGTATGGTTTATATATCTCACAGACAACATACGCCTATTAAAATAGTTAGCACAAATTCAGTTAGCATGCGTGCTAAAATATTTCACTTCCCCCTTCATAACGCATTCTTTCAAAGATTGTACGCGCTCCTTTTACGGTCCAAAGTATGTATCCCTCGCACGAAGTGGGCGGATACACTGGTGTATACACTGGTGGAAACGCGGTAAACCCCTGTGGGCTAAGGACTACAAATCGAGTGCACCGTAAAAGAGTACCGTAATATTACGAAAACCGGACTGATTGTCGCAATGTAAAGAAAAGATGCGCAAGAATATTTTTAAAAAAACACATTACCTTTGATTTAGCCATCGTTAAAAAGAGTATAATACCCCCGAGGACACTGTAGCGAAAGGTATACTGAAGTACAGTGTATAATCCAGAGGTATTATTAAACAAGACACATTGGTATCATTGTTGGTACGAGGTCAGAACGGCGTCTCTACAACTGTCCGTTCGTTTCTAGTCTCATTTACACTGTCCGTTGTCACGTGACCGGACATTGCATGGTGGAGGTAACAACTGATTTGAGAACAGCAACGACTACGAGCGCCTGGACCTATGGCTATAAAACAGCCTCTTAATAATACAAACATTTGGCGTCGCCCGGACAGCCTCTGTCTACCACGCTTTCCCAATTCCAACGAACAATTCAGAAGCACCGCGCATCGACGGGAGGTGTGCAGAATAAACAAACGCCAACAACCACTCTACACGTGGGGGAAGTCGTCTTCTGGACCTTAACCGGCGCACGGTTCCCGAAATGCATTGACGTCCCCGTCGCGCCATCTTTAGAAAACACTGAGCACTGAATGAAATTTGATTTTCGTTTCGTTTATGAGAATTGTTTGCTGTGACATTAAGGAACAATATCCTCCCTGCTCCTCGAGGTGAGGTGAGTCGACGTGTTCCGTAGCTGAGCGATACGTGTGTGTATGTGTGTGTTAGCTGCACGTCGAGGTAACGTTAATGTTATCGTGCAGAAGAATCCGTGTTAATGTTGTGTGGCTAACTTGCTAACGTGAACATCGGGCCGAGATACGAGGTCTGTCTGTGCGGATGTTCCGACCCACGGCGGAGTCCGGTTACTCTCTGGTTGGAGGAATTCTGCAATTCCAGAACAATTTAACGTACATGGCGTCGCTAGTTGGCTAACGTTAGCGTGCGAGTCAACAACAAACTAGCTAACTGTTAGCATCGACAGCTAACGTCACAACGTTAACACTGTCAGTAAGTTACACAGCTGCAGTAAGTTATAGTGAACGGTATTAGATTACACTACCCGCTTAAACTTTAAACGGCAAAATGTTTGTCCAAGAGAAATAATGAAATTGTTCGGACCTATCGCAGCATTTCCTGCTAGTTTCACTTTAGCTGCTGGTGAGCCGTCGGTAGCATCTCGTGATTGGTCAGACACCGTCTTAAACTGTTATCCGTTTCTTCACAGTATTTGGTCGGTGGAGGTCATCATGGGCATCAAGGTTCAGCGGACTCGCTGCTTTCTAGACATCGGGATCAGTAACGTGCTCGGTAAGAAGCCATCCGCCAACCAGCTGACTATTTCACTGTACGCGCCATCTCAATGTCATATATATTTTTTCTGACAAAGCATTTTGTTTACAGTTGGCAGAGTTGTGGTGGAATTGTTTTCGGATGTCTGCCCCAAAACCTGCGAAAACTTCAGATGCCTCTGTACAGGTATTGTGTGATTTAATCTGAAAGCTCAGTTTCTCTTAACACAACTGCTTATTATTGATGCCAACATTGTTTCTTCCAGGTGAGAGAGGTATCGGTAAAGGAACGCAGAAGCCTCTGCACTATAAAGGATGCCTGTTCCATAGAATTGTAAAGGACTTCATGATTCAGGGAGGAGACTTCAGTGAAGGTACGTCTATAACCCTGTATCTTTATCCTTACACCCCATGTGCTTCATACAGTATGAATACACAAGGCTCATCCACATACTCGGAGGATATTGCTGCAAGCCTCTGTGTCCATTACCATTACAACATTATCAGTTCATACCATTTTACAGTCTGTTGATAGTGTCGACATCCAAATATAGGATAGGAATGACACGTCTGTGTCCCGTAGCAGCTGGTGTCCTTAATCCATTTGTTCTATAACAGGAAATGGAAGAGGAGGTGAATCCATCTATGGGGGCTTTTTTGAAGGTAAAAAGGCTGTTCTCAAAGCTGTCAGCTGTTATCCAAATCCAAGTTGTCTTCAATATGGTAAGACAATGCTATCTTTTTTTACCCCAGATGAAAGCTTTTCTGTCAAACATAACAAGGACTACCTGCTGTCCATGGCAAACAGGGGTAAAGATACAAATGGATCACAGTTTTTCATGTAAGCAGCACATCGATTGTTTTCTTCTTTCCATTTGATATGTCATCATTCATACGTGGTCCTGTCATTCTTAAGCCTTACCTATAAAATATCTTCTTTTCCTTAACTCATCTACTGCAACGCCTATCTTTAGAACAACAAAACCCTCGCCACATCTAGATGGGTAAGTGCTGTTTGGCCACATCTAAAGTTATGGATCAGGCATTGTGATTCTATCCTGGCTGGCATATTGTGCTGCTGTGTAGCTCAACGCCATTTCGTTTTGTTTTTGTTTTCAGTGTCCATGTGGTTTTTGGTCATGTGATCTCTGGTCAAGAGGTTGTTCAAACCATGGAGTGCCAGAAAACTGATGCCAACAGTAAACCATATGCTGAGGTGAAAGTTTTGAACTGTGGGGAGCTCATCCCTAAAACAAAAGGTTGGTTTGTCTTAATATTTAAAATATTTCCAAGTTTGTTAGTTTTAAGCTTTCCACTTGTACTGTCTCTGCTTCTATCATCTAGGTAGGTACAGTTTTGAAAACGTCTAAAGCAGTGCTTATAACCATTCAAATGTTTGCAGTAAAAAAGCATGAAAAGAAGAAAGAGAAGGCCTCCTCCAGTGCGAGCAGTAGCTCCAGCGACTCTGACAGCTCCTCTGAATCCTCCTCCGAATCCTCTGATTCTGATAAAGAATCTAAGAAGCGGAAGAAGAGGGAGAAAAAGCAAAAGAAGAAACAGAAGAAGGAGAAAAAAAAGTAAACAAAAATATTTTGCCTTTTCACCACCTGCAGAGTTTACAGCAGCTATAATTTTCATGCCGAGCTGCCATATCTCC
>CABFOP010089968.1:0-11016 GCA_900683385.1 Anoplogaster cornuta | reverse complement strand
CCTCGGCGGGCCGGAGTCCTGCAGAAGCACCACCCCTCAGGCCTAGAGGCTCCGTAGTCCTGCACCACCCCTCAGGCCCAGAGGCTCCGTAGTCCTGCACCACCCCTCAGGCCTAGAGGCTCCGTAGTCCTGCACCACCCCTCAGGCCTAGAGGCTCCGTAGTCCTGCACCACCCCTCAGGCCTCGAGGCTCCGTAGTCCTGCACGCTGCACCCGGGCCGGGCACAGACGAGAGCAGCAGTGGGCTCGGGAGACAGAATGATCCAGCCCAGTGAGAGGAAGACAGTCAGCGGCTGGTTCTTAGATAACCCTTTGGCCTTATGACTCATGGACTTGGGATGGGATGGAGCTGGACATTATCATTTGAATTAAGATGGCTTTTCTCTATTTTTCTCTCTAGACAGCCCTTAATTCTTTAAGGAAATTAAAACAACATAGAAAAAGGTAAATAAGAATGGTAATTTGAGGCCTTTCTCTACAAAGATTTCTTCTTCAGCAGGGCCCCACATAACAGGGTCTTATTGTACACAACAACCTCCTAAACATTACTTCCTTGAAAATCTTATTCACTGATTAAGGATTTTGCAGTGGAAAGAACTTATCTATTCCAGAGTCTACCCTTTTATGTTTTGTTACTTTTTTCCCTTTTGCATGTAGTTCCTCATCAGAACCACCTGCACAAGTCTCTCCATCCAAAACATGGAAACTGAAGAAAAAAAAAAAAGAGTTAAGTGACTGCCTTTTTTCTCCTCAAATTATGCTGTGAATTTTACAAGAATTTATTTTCCCTTTGGATATGTTTTTATACCAAAGCAGTTGTTTTATAGCATATAGGTGTCTGTAACCAATAATGTAGCAGTTCACCACTTTTGACGCAAAGTTTATCAAGATCTTATTTTAACGTCAATACAAAAACAGCTGCAATATATTACTTTAGCAAAACTGGAGACCGTTGTTGAGACCGTTGGCTATTGTGTATTCTGGCCAGATTTGTTTGCAACATTTTACCAAAACTGTTTCCATATTAATTGGTAGATTTTTTTGGGAGTCTTTTAAAACTTTGGTATGTTAGAGAATTTGGTAGTTACTCTGCAGGCTCCGGAGTAGCAAGATAGAAGCTGATGGTTAACAAAAAAAGGAGACTAATGCGTTCTATTTCTGTGTCGTCGTTTTTCTTTTGCCCCCATCATACTATTTCAAAGGGTTTTGCTGCCTTTCATACATCATTTGGTCAACTCGCTAGTTTCTGCCATGAAACAAGACTTTGTCATTGTCCAGGCAGGGTAAGGATAAGTGTGGCGAGTCAGAATTTGTTTGGAAGGGTTTTGTTCTGATTTGGTAGGGCAGATCCCCATGATTGTTGTCCTATTCAAAGGGAAATGGTGCCCGTCAGCCCACAATCACATGCTTGGCTTAGGCAGACATGCATGTCCTCAGAACATTACAGTCAATAACCAGATTTTTTTATATCAGGGATTTTGAAGTGCTTTCTTTTTGTTGCTCATTTTATCAACTTTGAAATTAGACAAAAAACCTGCCCACAACAACCTTTTAAATGGAGGGCAGGGCACAGGTCATTCTATTGTCAGTTCAGAGGAGAAACCATCGTAAGGAGAAATCATGCTTGGTATTTCCACAAACAAATGTAAAGCTACCTATATTGAGATTGGGGTTTTATCTGGATGTCAAGGTTAATTGCAAATTTGCAATCATTTTTCATACCCCGTAGAATTTGAGACATTCAGAAATTGTCAGTGGTTTTATTACTGGCACTCATACTGGTACTAAACATTCCAAAATAAAGACTGAAAAAAAAAATTTGACTGCAGTGACTCGTAAGTGTGCGCCTATTTCAGATCATGCTGATTGACCTCTTATTTAGAGCAGTTGTCATGAAATGCAGCCCCTTTTTAATAGTTGAAATAGAATTTATGTATATATTTATATTTTTTTAATAAAGGAAGTATAGAACTCACTACCTTGCTCCTGCTGGTATGTTGATTATGTTTGTCAATTTGGTGACCATTCAGTGGGCAGGAACTCCTGTTTTCTTAGTGGCAAAACCTTGCCTTTTGGCAAAGGTACTTGACTACATCAGGACAACACTATGAGGTAGGGTTTGAATCAAACAGGGAAAGCTAGATCTTCAAACCTTAATAATTTTCACAGGGTATATTGTAAGTGCATGTACATCACAAACCTTACTTTTTGGTTATATGAGAAGCACATGGTTGAAAAAAAAAATGGTTCCATTTTCCATAAGCCTGTTCAGTTTGTGGGTTATACACAAACACGTATACTTGTTGACATTATATCTTACACCCAACAGAAGTCTAAGTCCTCTTATTTAATTTGAATATTTTCCTTCATTTTTAATTTCACATTTTATCACTTTTTTGTACATGCAACATGCACTATAGAATTGAACAGCATGGGGGAAAGGATAAGTCCATGTATCCACAGATTGTAAGATCTAGTCAAGACTTTGCTGTGTTTATGACAATGCCCTTTGTATTATATTAAGACAGTCTTATGTATGATATATAAAAAGAAGTTAATTGAATTGTTCTGCGTGTCTTTATTTTTCTCTGCCAACTGTATATTACTTGCTAAGCAGGAACTTCTCACTTCAGTCAGGACGCCTGATGGTTATCAATTGTGCAACAAGTGACATTACATGAAGTATCTAACGTCAATAATTGTATTACCAGTCGTAAGATTCAAACATTAATAACGACAAGTGTCGGATACTGTGTTAGAAAAGTCCAATAGCTGCGTCCCAAGGCATAATAGATGCCCGGCTCGTTGGTCTAGGGGTATGATTCTCGCTTCGGGTGCGAGAGGTCCCGGGTTCAAATCCCGGACGAGCCCAGTAATTTTACTCGGCCGAAAAAAAAGCTGCTATTCAAGAAAGACTCGGAAAAAGCTGTAGTTCACATAGGTCCGGATATTAAACAACACTGCGGCCAGAAAACAGAAACACGTCATGTTATCAGTTACACACATTTCTCCCACTGATGTTCTTCCACGGTAATGTTTGGTTTTGGGACTACTGTTCACGCCTAAAGAGGACTGTCTTAGCGCCTTTATCAAAAGCTATGAGGGCTCGTCCGGGATTTGAACCCGGGACCTCTCGCACCCTAAGCGAGAATCATACCCCTAGACCAACGAGCCACGTGATGGCTTCGTCTGTCCCTGTCTTTCTAAATTCGTACATATACAGTCTAGAAAATGCAGATATATTATATTGTTATTTTACTTAAATGCGTTATATGGACTGTAGTTAACCTTGTTGGGTTCTAACTTTGCCTAAAACCGCTGGATTTTCCTTCTCTGTTACGTTACAGCACCTATAAATACAAAACCGCTTTCTAGGACTGTAATGCAAGATAATTGCTGGAAGCAAAATCACATATTTTGCTAACGTTACCGCAGTTGATAACGTAATTGTACGCCCTGCCTGCTAACCAGCTCGGATTAACCCACAGAATAAAGACTGACGTTACCGCCTATGAACAAAAACGGCGCTGAAGTTGGCATCCGATTCGCAGCTTCCGATTGGAATTATCCAGTCCACCTTAAAAGTGGAATAACGCCTGTAGATGGCGGTGTTTAGTCATTTTCAAGCTAATTAATGAACTGACAAAACGTAACAAATAGGGGGAAGATGAAATGAGAATGAAATGTTTTTAAATTGATTTACAATACTGGATTTTGATCATTTTAACTGTAGCATGTTTTTCTTATTGCCCTTACTCATGGTAAACTGGTTTTCAGTTGTAATGCTATTTCTTTTGCTGTGGTCATACCTGCTCAGTATTCGTTCATTCACATCCAGACCACATTAGACCTGGTCTGGATTAAAAACCACGATACTCAGACTTGTCAAATCTGGACTAGATTATCAAGGACACTCCAAAGACAAAGACTCTAGTATTGTAAATCAATTTAAAAAACATTTAATTCTAAGATTCATTCTCATTTCATCTTCCCCCTATTTGTTACGTTCAGTTCATGAATTAGCTTGAAAATGACCGACCGCCACCTACAGGCGTTATGCCACTTTTAAGGTGGACTGGATAGTGCCAATCGGAAGCTGCGGATCGGATGCCAACTTCAGCGTCGTTTTGATAGCTCTGTCTTGTTATTAAAACGCCCGCAAAGTTAAGTCGACGAGGGTTGCTGACGATTTGCTTCAAATTTGACTGAGATTGCAGGGTTACTGTCCGTTTTAAATCACTGGTACTGAAAAACAAAGGCCACGCTTGCCGCCATACTACCTTAAATCTCCTGACCTCCTGTGCCACAGGGCGGGTTAACCAGTAGATGGCAGTAACACGCCTTGAGCTGCCGAAAACAACACGAAGAAGAAAACAGACGTTGGCTGTTTTGTTTTGAATCTACCAGATTACATACAGTTTGTACAGCGTTTGAGTGAACGCATATTGGCCAAGAAGACCAAATAATTTGTATTAGTGTCGTACCTTAAAGTACAACCAAGAAGATTCCTAAACAATATTGCTAACGTTACATGTAGCGACGTAGCGTTGAAGTTTACCAGGAAATTCACGTTAGTAGATGGTAGCTAGCTAAGCTAACGTTAGCTACCTGAAAATGCCGAATTTTTGCGCGGCTCCAAATTGCACAAGGAAGAGTACGCAGTCAGATTTGGCATTTTTTCGGTTTCCACGGGACCCAGAGCGGTAAGGCATCCCACCTAACGGTATATCTTTAGCCAAACAATGTTTTCGTCTAACTTTAGAGGATTCGTTAGTTAGAAATGTACGTTAACAAGAATGGACTAGTATCCTAAACATTGGCCAAAGTGACCTGCATGAGTGACTGCTTACAGAGTGTCATTATTGTACCGTAATCACCTCTTAGCCATGGCTTTCATCTCCAGTCAATTATGTATATTTACACAATAAGTTACTTTGAAGAGGAGGATCATCTGTTTAACTTAGAATTTGAGATCCCATGCTAACCCAAAGTGTATTTCACTTAGGGCCAATGTTTATTGCTTTTCCTCACTGAGTTTCATAGGGAATTATTTGGGCGAAATAACCATCAAAGTCACTTTGTAAGTAATCCACAGCTAACATTATAGTTTAACTGTAGTAGGGAGGGCTTATGAATATGACACTTGAAATGAAATGAATAGTTGTATTAACAAGCTAGGATCTAGGATTACTGATTCTGCCCTGTGACATTTAAAGTATGTAAATGAAAACAATTAAGTCTAGACTAGTAGCTAATTGAGCATAGCATATTATATATAGTAGCATATTGTCACGTTTTTGGAATGCAAAATATCGTCCCACCCCTCGTTCCAAAATAAAGCTGCATCCTATGACCCATTCTTACGGCCCCCACTATACCAATGCCATGTTGGCATCAACCTCTATTAACTTGCTGCCTTTTTCCCCTTTGATTTCAGTCTTGTCCATATTTTGACATGTTTTGTATTTCTAGATGCCGCAGCTGGGTAGAGAACTGCCGCAGGGCAGATCTAGAGGCAAAAACATCAGACCAACTGAACAAGCACTACAGGTTGTGTGCCAAACACTTTGACCCAGCAATGGTGTGCAAAACGGTAAGTAGCTCACATAATTATATCAAACAGGCTGGCAGCATGTATGCCACTAGTGTCCAAACATAATCTATTTTTAAAAGAGCTTGTGTGAGATGATTGATTTTGTTTTTAAGAGCCCCTATAGGACAGTGTTGAAGGATACAGCTGTTCCAACGATATTTGATCTGACAAGCCACCTGAGAAATCCTCATACCCGATATCGCAAGCGGATTAAAGAACTAGTACGAAAATATATCAATATTTTACTCATTCTTTAGGTTTGCTTCACATTCAGCTCCATACTGTAGCTTAGTAGCCTACCAACTGCTGTCTGATGTCTCTCAAAGGAACAACCCTTTTTTTAAATTTCAGACTGAAGAAGATATAAGGAAGATTAAGGAAAGAAGATGTAAGTAAATAAAAACTATGTTGTTGTTTTTTTGGTATCCCATATGTTTTAAATGATGAACACCCCTTTCCCTGCCTCTCTTCACAGTGGCATCTTCTATTGAACAGTTGATTTCAAAAAAAGATGCAGTTGAGGATAGCAGCAGCAACAATGAGGATGAACCTCAACTGTCTCCAGAGGAAAAGGAGTTCCGTGATTACCTGAGATCCTTGATTGAGGTTGTGGTCATGCTGGGAAAACAGAACATCCCATTAGCGACCGACAACACATCTGATGCTGAACATGACTGCAGTAATTTCCAGGCCATTCTAGATTACCGCATGAATGCTGGAGATGTGGCCTTAAAGAAGCGGTTTGAGGCGACATCCGTGACCACAGAATACCTCTCAGCCGTCCAGCAGAGTCAGCTCCTGGACGTCTGCGAGAACACCGTGAGAGAGGAGATACTCATGGAAGTGAGAGAGAGTCGCTTTTTCTCTCTAGTCACAGGTGACCCCATTGAATTTGCCAACAAGTATCACCTGCCTCTGTTCTTGCGCTTTGTGAATCAGCACAACATTCTTCGGGAGGAGTTTTTGGACTTTGTGCTGTTTGATGGTGACGAGTCTTCCCTGGTAGAACGGCTAGAGACACAGCTGACTGACCGTTGGGGTCTGAGCATGGAAGACTGCCGCGGTCAGGCCCACAAGGCCACCGGTACCTCCACCACCAAGATGAAGGCTGTGGCAGTAATACTTATGGAGAAGTATCCCCTGGCGTTGCACATGCCTTGTTCCACTACTGCACTGAACATCCACCTAGCCAACAGTCTACCTTTCCCCAATGTACAGATTGTCATGGAAACCCTGAGGTGGATAGATGCCTTCTTTCGGACACCATCCACCCAGGGTGAGCTCGATAAAGCTATCTCTGATTCCTACCGGGGAAATGACGAGAGAGCAACTGCGCTGAAACAAGTCTGTGGCTCACACTGGACAGACCAACACAATGTTTTTGATTTGCTGTTAGATATGCTGGAGTCCCTTGTGATATGCTTGGACAGCATCCGGGAAAATGAAAACGGAAAATTTACTGAGGCTGTTACAGCAGATGCTTATGCAATCACAGAGACCCTAGCTAACTTTGAGATGATTGTCACCATTGTCATCCTAAAGAATGCTCTCTCTTTCACCAGAGCCTTTGGTAAGAATCTCCAAGGGGAGACGCTTGATGTGTTTTTTGCTGCCAACAGTCTAACTGCTGTCCTCCATTCACTAAATGAGGTTATTGATAACATTGATGTCTACCATGAGTTCTGGTATGAGGAGGCTGTGAATTTGGCGGCTGTAATGGAGATCCCTGTAAGCATACCAAGGCTGTTTCTTCGGAAACAGCGTGCAGCTGATGTCGGTGAAATCCAAGCAGAGGCGTATTTTAAGGAGTATGTGACTGTCCCAGTGATCCGTGGTATCATCCAGGAGGTGGAGGAGATATTCTCCAACACCAACATCAAAGCACTCAAGTGCCTGTCACTGGTTCCTGCCGTTATGGGTCAAATGAAGTTCAACACCTCTGAGGAGAACCATGCAGATGTTTACCGCAACGACCTCCCTAACCCAGACACACTCCCCGCAGAGCTTCACTGCTGGAGAATCAAGTGGAAGCACAGAGGCAAAGAGGTGCGTTTGCCCGCCACCATCCATGAGACCCTTCAGCTTCCAGATGTGAAGTTCTTTCCCAATGTGAACTGCTTCCTCAAGGTACTTTCCACCTTGCCAGTGCTGAAGATAGAGGACAACAACAACACAGCGAGTGCCCGGCTGCAGGCCTACCTTGACAACACACCTGTTAAGCACCAGTGCAAGAGTCTGGCGGTGCTTTACGTTAATGCTCATGTCAAGCATGACCTGGATGTCATGGTAGACAAATACTGCAGACTGTACCCCGAGGATGAGCCTGAAGTTGAAGCTGAGCCTGAAGCTGAAGCTGAGTCTGAGCCTGTGGCTGAGGAAGATGCGATGACATGATAACATTGAGGTTGATGAGTGTTTGTTAATAAGATACAATTGAATGAGATGTGCAGTTGTTCATGTAAGCATACCCCCTTTGATGTTTTGCACCTTTTAATCAGATTACTTTCTATCTTTAATGTGTCTTAGGTGCATTTACATCTGGATTTTTATGTGAATAAGTTAATGCCAGGTTAAAAAATAAAGAAACTTGTATGCAAAAGTACTTTGTATTTTTAGTGAGTTACTGCCTACTCTTACTATGTAAGTAAGTAGGCAAATTAAGAATATGCTGAGAGTACTTAAGAGATTCAAAATACTTTTGTTACACAACAAAAGGTGTGAAAAGTAAAGGGGAGTAATGCTTTTTTGAAGAATTGTCAAAGACAGTATAATTTGTTCTTAGTCTTAACACCGATGTGTGGATAGTGTAGCCTGTTTATGCTAGTATGACTTTAAGGAACATATTTTAGACTCATTTTGTATCTAAGTTCTTTATTAAATCAAGTTTTCCCAAAATGAATTGCCCTTGATGATTCACTAGACAACAGCATCTATATGATATTTTTATTTACTGCTAAAGTGGGGGGCCATTATCAATGCCTTATGTTCTGTCTGTGGCTGAGAGAATAAGTAAAGTAAAGGTATCTACTAGCATTTCTTTATCAAGTGCCTTTAATTCAACCGACATGATGGAATGGTGCAAGTGGCCATTACCTGCCTGACTAGTGGCAGGGAGAGTAGAAGAGGTAGCACTTATCTCTAGTATCCACATTATCTCAAGGGTTTTATCATACATCATTACAGCATTGTCTAAATTAACGCTGAAAGAGGCCACATTTTGGAAAATGGTCTAAAAAGGACCATGATGGTGTAAGTTGACCTCTTACTATAGGGCCCTATAAATTATCAAATTTATTGGCCAAGTACATTCACACAAGGAATTTGACGGTGAGAGTGCATAAAAAAACTAAAGTCACAGATTAATTATTTAGCAAACACCATATCAGAGATGTTTTCCTCCTCACATTGATTGACAGCTCTTGGTCAAAATATTGATCATACATTTGAGGTGCGTGGCCGATTGTTTGTTATTAGCATAGGAAACACTATAAGGGCAGGTGTTGTGCCGTGTGTAAATACTCTGCCACATGGCCAAGAATTGGAGAGATGCCACCAAAAAAAGGCTGTAAGAAGAACTTAAGCAATAGTGAAATCGATGTAGTCTACTGTTAAATAAACTTACACAAAGGAGACATGTGACTTTCCAGAGCGTCAGTACAGGAAAACCAAAAACCCTCCATGGCAAAACATTAGTGATGCTGTAAATGCCGTGTCAGAAGCTGAACGCAATATCACCCAAGGGTGTTATAGTCTTAATAATCCAATCATTATAATTACTCTAAAACATATGATAATCTAAATTTCATTATATGATATTCATTCGTTTTTTTTCTGTCCCTCAAATTAAAAACGTATGTTCTTTGGGTTGGACAATATTTGTGGACTGAAAACGATATGTTTTTTTCTTATCTTGGTAAAGAGTGGTCTCGACCACTAGTATTTTCTCTTACCTATAAGAAATGAGAAAAAAATAACAACATTGGTGAATCAGAGAAATCAATGGATAGCCTACTAACAAAATAAGAACAAATCGTGGATACGATTTTCGTTCGTATATCGCTTCATGAGGCCCACTGTCCTAAAATGCAGTTAATTGAAATGTACTAAAACTTAACATCCCAAGTCCATGTTATTAGTCTGTGCGTATATAAACATTATTGAAGTAGACAAAAATATGAATACCTACTTGATGCAACTATGAAACAGCAAGTTGGTCCTTCTGGCTGTGATAGTAATTAAGTTAGCATGATAGTGTACATATTTTTATTGCTAGATATGATTGTGGACATTAGAAGAGGATTTGACTCTTTGAGTATGCTAGTATCTTTTTACATATTCACAATCCCCTTTTCACTTTGATTTAATGAAGTCCTTTGTATAGAACTTGCACAAATAAATGCACTGTCAATTAACTTTGTAGCAAACAAAATGTTGAGTCATGAGGTTTATTTTATATCCCAAGAGCCAAGCAGTGTGGATAGTTTATTTCTGGCCATAGGGCCTATCTGATTGCTATAGTAACAGTGATAGTAGGCTATAGTAGTAACAGTCTGTTACAAGCCCACCCAGGACAAATATAGAAGGGATAAAATATAGTTTCTCAAGGAGCAAGAGGCCATGGGAATGTAAAGTGGTGCTCTTTTTATGATTTTCGGCACAGGGTGTAATGCAGCTGAACTTGGACTGGGGAGCTGTTGTTGGGTTGTCCCTTTTTATTCAAATAAAACCACAGTAGACTGCTGCAGCCTACACTGAGGTAGCAGGCAACCAAGGGGTTAAGTGTGTCTCCTCCCTCTTTTGCTGGCCAGACTGGTGACGAACTCAGGTGATAGTTCACCGTGCAAACTGAAGACAGTGCAGAGTAGACCCCTCCCGGGCATCTCGAAGCATCACAAGTGTGGGTGGGGTCGTTTTGATGCGCAACCAGCAAAAGCAATGTGCTCAAGACCATTTACACTTGAGTTAGAGCAAAGCCTGCGGAAGGATTTTTTTTTTTACCTCAATCCTATAGCCGAGATCTGCTTGATACAGATAATCAAGACGACTCCCCCTGACTGGACCAAATAGAGTGTGTGCAGGGTGAGGGACCGAGTATTCTCAAGCCTCCGAGTCGTGAGTAGGACGTTTATTATTCAGCACTAGAGTCAGATATACAGTGTACCAGTCATCCCAGTCTTCCTGTGCATCTCCCCATCACCACCTCCCATCATGGCGTGGCCGTGCATCACCCGAGCCTGCTGCATCAACCGCTTCTGGAGCGAGTTAGACAAAGGGGACATCGCGGTGCCGTTGGTGTTCACCAGATACTCGGACGTGGCCGCCGACGTGCAGCAGCAGCAGCAGCAGCAGCTGCAGCATCTCGCCCCCCATCGCTACCACCACCACCCGCAACCGAAACAGCTGCACAGGGCCGCCGCCGGTGCC
>CABFOP010089917.1:0-11279 GCA_900683385.1 Anoplogaster cornuta | reverse complement strand
TTAACCGGGGACAGGTCACCCAAATCAGGGACTGTCCCCAAAAATCGGGGACGTCTGGTCACCTTACCCTACACTGTTTGTGTCTCCAACGGAGCTGCATAATGCCACCAGCTGTGGTTGTTAGATTTGTGACAGCGCTGCAAACAAGCAGACTACCATGCTGTTCCCAAAGCAATAAATCTCATCCCTGAGTCCAAGGTAAACATTCATCCTGTTAATTGCAAAGGCATACGCTTTAACGCCTCAGCTGAGACCCTGGGCCCTATTCCCACAAACCAATGGTGCACAGAATCCAGTCAATACATTTTTCCCTGCATGAGGGATTTGTATCAGTCAAACTGGCCACAAAATCAGTTGGTAAGCTTTCGAATGGGATCTATCTGTTCCTGTTCACTTGGTAAAGCCACAAAACAGCATAAAACCCACCTGCGCTTTGCGGCTAGCATTTGACAAGGTCTGAGCAAGCTGCCGACGCAAGCACAAATTCCTGTAATCCTTGACAAATTGCACTGTGCTGCTTGATCGTTACTGACACCCCCTCCCCCCGACTGCGCCTCCTTCCCTTGTTGGTGTAGTCAAGCTCACAGTGAGTCACCAAAATACCAAACGGGCAAACCTGTGGGCACCCGACGAAAGTGCCACTTCACCAGTGCACAGCCGTGTGCCGTGTGCCGTCACAAAAAGAGAGCCCTTAGTGTCTCATTGTCTCTACTTCCTGTGCTGATTCCTCACTCTGGCGTCACCATCACTTCACTTACAAGAGAATAATAGTTATAAGTTAACTCAAACTGGACAGGCATTCTAAAAAAGTATGTCCATCTACCTTGTTCAATAGAGCTATGGTGCACACACACACACGCACGCACGCACACACAGGCATGGGCCGGGGTATGAGATTTTGATGGTATGATAACCTTAGGCGAAAAAACCACAGTTTCACGGTATCACGGTATTGGGCACCTCTAAAATGTGCTATTGTGAAATCTCTGGGTAAAAAAAAAAAGTTTTTTGCCATTGAACAAAATGTATTTTATTTTTAAATAACATATAGAACATTTGGAACATTAGTAAACTTTGTATTAACAGGTAGAACATAATTGAATTATTTTCAGAAAAAAACAACACAAAACATAAACACGTACAAGTAAACAGGGGAGCTGTGGTTTTCCAGGATAAAAAGCATTTCTCAACCGATTTCAATGAGATTTAATGAGAGTAGACTTATTATTTAATTTTTTTAATGTCATACTCCAAGTAGATCATATAAAATGTATATAAAAACTACTCTACTATTGAAATCAGTTGAGAAATGTAAACCGCAGCTCCCCGGTTTAGTTGTATGTGTTTTGTCGTGGCAATTTAAGTCAATTGCACATCGTCTAGTTGGAGAGAGCAGCTTAATAAAGCTATAACACAATATATGTCAGAGACTCCGTCCTTTTCCCTTTATTGCTTGCAAGCAGAGCTGAAACTACACACACCGGGATGTATGCAGAATGAGCTCTGGAATTCAGTTCAACGGACACATTTATACACTGTGACAACACAAGGCGAGGACTCAAATGCACGACTCAGAGGCAGAGGTAAATGTTGAACAAGGTCTCTACTGAAGGCAGGGGGTTCGGTACACGGGTAGGCAGTCCAGAAACACAGTAGGGGAAAGGCAAAGGCGAAGTCCAGAAACACAGCGAGGGTCAGAACCAGAAGAAGGCAACACAAAAACGCTGGGATGAGATGACATAACGAACGAGATACATAATGAAATGGCACAGAACAGGGGAAAACATAGAGACTAAATACACAGAACTAAACAAGACAGGTGGATCCAATCGGGATGGAGAAAGGCAATCAGCAGGTAGACACACACACACACACACACACACATGGGGACAGGGAGTGGCGCTTCTGAAATGAGAGGAGAGGTGAGAACACAACAGACGGACAGAAAACACAAGACAAAGAAATAAAACTATGATCAGGAGCGGGATGTGTCATACACCAGGTCTATGGAAACAAGCCCAAAAGAAGCAACTTGGCTCTCCAAAAAAAATTCAAAATAAAAACACAACCACAATGTGAGAGAGAGGCCACTTGATCAATTCATATATATGTATGAATTTATTTTACATTTCAAACAACAAGCAACCATTTCAAATATAGTGTAACTTGTAATTTTACATTTTTCTTTTTAAGTTTAATGAATAAATAAAATAAAAGCCTGTTGAACAATAGTTTTCAATTTTGTTTTTTTAGCAATCACAAGATTTAACCTATCTAACTGTGTATAACCCCGCCGCGACCGCGTGTATGTAACCTGTGTGTTGTGGACGGATGCTATCATGCTATCGAAAACAATTTAAGGCATTTTCGCTTTATTAGACATAGTGGAGAGAGACATGAGACAGGGAACAAGCCCAAATAAGCAACTACACTTTAGAAACAAGCCCAAAAAAAACCTGCAACCTGTGACTACCAATATCTGTAAACGACTGCAGAAAAACAAGCCCAAAGTCACTTATAATAAGCGGACTTGGCAACTGTGGTGTAAGTGTGGTGAGGGGATGTTGGACGGTGTCAAGCAAAAGAACATCCGCTATGCCAAATGAAACCAAAGGACAGGTACATGTGGGGAGAGAGGGGGTGAGGACTGGACCGAGCAGCTTTTATAGAGGAGACAACCCGACTCAGGGGTGTCTCATCAGCAAACGCATCCCACCCTGCAAAAACTCATTTTCATTTACCATGGCCAATAGAAAAGTCACTGTTGCAAACAGTGCAGCGAGCAGCACTGTCATTACTTTTGACCCCTATTAGGCAGAGGTACACTTTAGTGTAGTCTGGGGTGAAGTGCGTTTTATATTTTCTTTTTTTGGATCACTCACTGCTGCAAGACACTAAACTGAACTGATGGACTATGAAAGAGAGAGAGAGAGAGAGGTCGACTGTAAAGCCCGCCCACAGAGAAAACTGATAGGTCTATTTAGCATAAAGAAAGACCAATCAGGATGCTCTCTCTCTCTTTCTCTCTCTCTCTCTCTCTCTCTCTCAAAAAAAAAAGATTTCCTGGATATTGTATATAATTTGCGGGCATCAGGGAGACATCCCACCTCTCCACCCACATAATATGCGGGAGACTCCTGGAAATTCCAGGAGAGGTAGGATGTCTGCTAACGATTCAGCCCAGTCCACCAATCACCTGCAACAGACAAGCAAAACATACCAGCCCACACAGGCGTCACACCGTACAAAATCTCCCATCATTAACCACCTTCACTTCCTATGGAAACAGGGAAAGTAGCCCCTGCTAGTAACTTTGTTATTTTTGTATTGTGCATCATTTGTGCTATATTTCATGTAGGTGTTTACCAATTCCCTACACAAAACATCCAGACTAAGCTGACTATTTAAGACTTACTTTCATTTTCTCACTTTTAAGATAATGCTAGTGCCCTATCATTGCCCAAGTGTTAGCATGGAGTAACAATCTACCAGGGACACATGGATGATTTTTGTGTCTATTCTATTTCAAGAAGGACCTCTTGGTTTGGTGTCATTCTCCAACTATTCATCATGGTTAAGCAGGATTTTAGTGGCTGTATCTCATACTTGTAGGTGGAACACAAAATAGCAGTAAGTTTGCAGCCACTGTAAGAGAGGCTTTTGCGTGGTCAAAGGTACTATTTTGTGGGGGAGGTCATCCTTGATTCCTGTCAGGTTCAGGCAGAGAATGCCAAACTCTTATGTAGCTGTCAACTCAAAGTTGGTAATGCTCTGATTGGACCACCACAACCGGTGATGTCAGTCAAACGCGGGTCAGAGTGTTGATATCACTCAGGCTACTCAAACTGTTTGCCAGACAATTACTGTTCCAGCATGAGCGACTATAATTGGACATAATAGGGTTGTAACTGTAATTGTTGTTCCCACCTCTTAAAGGGGCACTGGATCTTTTTTAATTTTCTTTTTTTTTATGTCCAACACATTCAACATGGCAATTGGTTTTGTTAATTATTTATTTATCACAAAATGTGGTAATTGTGAAGCCTAGTTTGGCATGACTCAACTTCTAGTGGTTTGGCTGATGGTAGGTATGCGTGAAAAGACAATCCAGTAACAAAAAACACATTTCCTAAACACCCTTGGTAGATAAGTGATCTTATGATATCTTTCTGATATATGAGTGAAACGAACCTGAACCTGAGCTCCACTATTTTGTCCCTGCAGAATGAACCAGGCTCCCACTGCTGGTTTCGAAGAGGATGTGGGCGCCAGAACAACTCATCACGTCATGTACCCAGAAAGTGCCATAGACCTGGACAACACCACCAGTCTGGTGCTGATCCCTTTCAAGACTCTGGACCTCCAGTGGATCGTTAGTGCGCTGACCACAGGCACCATCAAACAGTGAGTGCATGCTCCGAACGTGAAGAGAGAGTCGCATTTGGGTGGTAGCTCTACTGTTCTTCATTCGCCGCTCAATTGACTCAAGCACATTAAACCTGCAGTAGATCCATGCAGAGATGTGACCATGCACGCGTAGATTTCTTTTTCTCCCAGATTCATTCAAACTCTTCACATATAACCATTGCACTCTAGTCATAACACTAATTACCTTCTGTTGAATTTCAAATTCAACTCATTCATTCGGGACGTTCAAGATGATGATAACTGGTAATCCAGAAATAATAGTGCATTCACGGGTGGCATAATAAAATGGGGGGAAAAAGACGTGTTAAATGTTAAAAAATGATGGCAAGGGCCTCTAAATACACTTTCTCATCCAAGTCTCCAATTGCCAGAACAATCATTCTGCATCATTAAACATCACAGAGATCGCTATAGGGGCAATGCATTTTGGTACTGCCCCAACACACATTACATCTTAATTAATGATGGTGAATACGAGAGGGTTACAGAAAGAGCCTCTAAACCGATGAGGGAATGAACTGTATGCAGGTACCCGAGAACGACTATTGATCCAAACTCACAATGCAATTTTGCAATGCAGGCTTTAGACGTTAAGCATTCTCAAAAACCCAATAGGTAAGAAGTCCTTTTCCATGCAATGTAGTACTAAGGACAATATATCAAATGCATGACCACATGACGACTATGCAAGCGGCATCACGAGAATCATTCTAATCTCGGGACTTTAATGTGACAGTGACACCTATCACTAAGAAATACTCTTGATAATACTGTTGACTAAGCCATACTCAAGCTTTATCTTGTAATTGGAAATATTTGTGTGGATTGTTTCTCACCACTCTGGCCATTAGTTGCATGGTGTGGAATTTGCATCGGGGGACTTTCTCAGTCCAGTGTGATTTGTTTTCCAAATTGCGAGCAGTAGCATACCCACACAATCTTTGCAGGTCCGTGCTGCTTATACTGGTCTAGTCAGAGTGAGACTCCTGAATGCACTTTTCATATTGCATGTTCAAACATCTTTTTCCTATTGCATTTTTCATTACCGCGCGAGGATGATGAACAACGTGACACGGCTGGCTGTCGGGTGATGAACGAACGGAACCGCTTTTGACAGCGAGCGTATGTCACACGTGTGACGACTTGTAAATGTGTCCATAATATTTAATCAGCTTTTCCGTCCTAATATTGTCACAGTTGTTCAGACGTATCCTCAGTCAAACGCATGCCACAAATTCAAATCATATACGCGCACGCTTTCCCTGTGATTGCGGAACATGATACGGCAGAATTACGTCCTGGAAAAATTGCATTTAAGATTATATTTAAAGGTATGAATGAAATAAGTCATTTATAACGTATTGTTATTTTCTGTCACTGCAGAACATATATACCTGTTATGTCCAGGATAAATGCAAACAAGGATAAGGTGAGTCAAACAATCCTATGCGTATATTTTATTAAACATGATGTAACTTTTGTTTAATAAATCTTTTCATTTATCATGATGTCTGAGGCGACTTTTCACGCTCATGCCTCCTGAATTGTGGTTACGCTATGTGAATAATCGGTCCTCAGATAGCAAGAACATCTGCCTATATCTGCTTGTTTCAGCCTCATAGAGCAGTAGGCCTATATGCAATAAAGAATTATCATAATCAATTATTAATTCATCCATTATGTTTTTCAGGTGTTGATTTACAGTCCTACATTTTTTAAGTACGTGTACGAGACTTGGCTCGAGGGCCATGGGCGGTATCCCTCCACCGGCTTCCTCAGCTTACTGTTCGCGGTTCACATATGTGATGAGGTAAATTGGTAGAAGCTTTTGCATTTTCTTATCAGCACGTTTTTATTAGCAATTAAATTACCTGGAATGCAAAAAAAAAAATTGTAAATTAAATAAAAAATGATGTGCAGATCAGAGATGGGCACCTTTAACAATAACCTTATATAATGACTGTATATGATATAATGAATGTATAGGTCTACAGTCTGTCTAAGTGATGCTGCGGTCTGCTGACTCTGCTCCTCGTACACTCCAGGTCAGCGTGTTTGGATTCGGCGCAGACCAGTATGGAAACTGGCATCACTACTGGGAGGAGAACCACTTGGCCGGAGCTTTCCGACACACAGGAGTCCACGATGGAGACTATGAATACAACGTCACGCTGCTGCTAGCAGACAAGCACAAAATCAGGATGTTTAGAGGAAGATGAAGCGTGCAGTTGAATGGACAGCGGCAACTTAATCCTTCTACTTTTGGGGTGGTCGTAATTTCCAAAGAAATTATCTCATGAACCTTTTCGGCCTGTGCAGCAGCTTTAAACACAAACATCGTCAAGCTTTATTATTAACTCCTTTTACGCTACTATTTAAGCAGAGACATTTTTGTTGACCAAACCAGCAGAGCTTTTTGTCTCTGTTTGTACGTCCATTCACATTCCCATGTCAGGACAAACGAGCAAAGAGACTCCGGTGATCTGTCTTCCCTCTGCTCTGTGTTTGACTCGGGCATTAAGGAAAAGACGCCCTGTCACCCAGTAGGACTGACAACCAGCCATTCATCAGCTGCTTTGTGACTATTGTATTGTTTTCCCATGGGAAACAGTGGAAGCATTGTGGCCAGCTTGCGAACAGTCCGAAACAATGACAGAAAATAACCTTTTTTTAACATTAGTAGTCGGACAAGACGCCGTAATCCCTCTATTCATAACCTGTGTATAGAAAGTGGTGATTCTGTGCAAAGTTCATTACTGCCCTCCATGCAGGAAGTAACAGTTGAGCGTTGAGAGCATCTCATAGAAATATAACATTAGATGGATTGCATATTGGAGCCTTTGTTTGAATCCAAACTGATTTTTTATAATTTACCAAACAAAAAACTAGCTTCACAACAGAGGACACCGTTGACTTTGCTGTAAATATCACTTGGGTATATTCTTTCACCGTAACGTAACCGGCATATTGACAGCTTGACGTGATGAAGGCAGGTATAAAGGGAAACATCCATTCTGGGCCTTTCTTGAAGCGTAACTGTCCGTTTTTGACCCGGACTCTTATTTTCTACTTTCAATTTTGACCAAAATCATTATCAGTTGCTTCACTATAGTGCTGCTTACGTCTTGATATTGAATATATTGTTTTTCAACGTCTGTAATGGGACAATTTCTGTTTATCTGTTATGATGGAAAAAATAAGAGTGGAAAAAGGCCTGTGTTATGTTACAGGAAAAGTTCACCCTCAGATCCTCTCACACTGTTATATATTATCAATCTGTGGTGTTCGACGCATTCCAGGAGTTATTTTGTGATGTGTTGTAGTTTACATTTTTGTTGTATCCACTTTCCATCGCCCTGCCTCGTCTACTTCTACTTCAGTTAAAGATTTCCTCTGTTTTCCAGAATGCCTTTCGACAGCCCCCAGAGAAGGTGCCTGGGCTCGTTGGCATCCAGCCCTTGGTTTTACCAGGAATAATGATAGCATCGTAAGAGAAGAGAGCCCCTTACTCAAAACACAACATGTCTTGTGGCCACATTGCATTCTGCTCTATTGAGGCTGCTGTCGGTGGAGAAATTAGTATCTCTGTCTCTTCTATGACGGATTTCTCCTTGTGTGATTTTTGAACTGTGTAAAATGGTGAGTCCAGAAAGAAGCCCTTGCTCTCTGATTCTGAGGGACTGACACCAAAACCATTACCATTACATTTTTTAGACGGCTGAAATATTTTCTGCTTCCAAACTCCGTTGTAGCTGTGCTGGAAATCTCTCGACCAGACATCATGTCGATGAGAATAAGAAAAACACACCACCAAACAACAAAATGCGCCTAGAAATAAAAGTGATGGTAGTTTGTCATGCTGTGTACAGCCATTCATAGCCCATAGAAAACTGATAGATAAGATATAAGCCTATAACGTCCATATCAAACGTGCCTTATCACTGACATACACTTTTTAATACTTGCAAAGTAGGTGTCAAGTGCCTTTGATGAAACCTTTTTAACACTAAATAAGTTGATGGATTTTGCCATTAAACCTAAATGTATTATTATTATTGCTGTGTTTGTCAGTTACTGTCTGTAAATTGTGACTTTAAAAGAATATCATATGCATGGTACATATATCCATTTAAAGTATTTGTCGTTTGTCGTAAAATTCTTTGTTGAATATACCACAGGGGGGAAAAAAACACACACAATTACATCAACAGATTCAGCTCTTATTTTGTCCAGGCTTAAATAATTAGGTGGAGTCCTTGCACTACAGGAATGTATATTGATTGTATTTTGTAAGAAAGCGACAAAGAACCACTTGCTCCTCCTTACTCTCACATTATTCCACCAACGAATCTGTCATCTGAAATGTCAGTGTGTTATGCAAGATTTAAGCTTGGTGTTGCTTAATCTAGTATTATTTGCTTCATGTGCCTTGAAATATGTTGGGATGTGTGCTTTTGCCTTTGCCCAGGCAGTGTTTATTCTGCGATCTTAAGAACTGTTGAATAAAGGTTTATTTGCCACCTTTAATGGGTGAAGTGTTGCCACCTTATATACAGTCTATGGTTGCCACTAAAGAGTAGATGCTGCATACATAGAAGACAGTAGAGTACACTGCCACCTAGTGGACAATAAAATTGAACAACTGCTTGTTACCTGTATCATGATTTACATCATTTGATTTGATTTGAAGTTTTTGATGACTTATTGGCAAAGAAATAATAATATAGATTTTGCCTCATTATTTAATATGCAATTGACATTGAAATGTGAAATATTGAAATATGTCATAGGCTTTGTTATTGTTAAATGTCATTTTGAAAACCATTTAAACAGCTTATTCAGAAGAAAGGCTTCTTCATAATAAGACAATAAGCTAATAATAAACTGTATGTTTGCCACAATCAATATAAATGCATTCAGCCCACCTTGTAACAAGGAAGAAAATACCACTGTCAACCAGCTTGGAGTTTGAAGTATGAGCTCATAATTTTTGCGGAGCCGTGATATCCCTGTCTTTTGACTAGTGTCAAGAAACATGTCACAGTGTGACGATTTAAGCCCCCAGGCTTTGAGTGCTGTGCTTTTGGGGTTTGAATTACTGCTGTCATAACATAGTCTGGAGAATTTAGAGTTGTTACATAACAGGTTACTGATATATTGGCTTGTGTGGGAGAGATGGATGATGAGTCTGAAAACAACAAACGTTTATCAATAATAAATCACCTTAATGCAAATGCATCCTGGCTGGCTTCACATTATGGGGAGAGAGTTGTTGCTCGTAAATATTGATTGGTCGGTTTTAGACCTCAGGGGCATTTTAAAATTTTTAATCAGAGTGTTTTCCCCCCAAAAAAGAATTAAAACAGAATCACAGTCATTTGTCAGGTTAAATTATTGAGGGGGAGTTGTGGATGCCCTCTCCCCGTGGTTGGCGGTTACAAGTTTGTTTGTTCAAGCATCACCCAAAAAAAGTGAAAATGTGTGAAAGTAAGCAGTAGCCTATACCTTTTGGAAGCCCCATATTAGAAGAATCCCAGTTGCCTTAAATAGGTAGTACAAGCAATTCTGAGTGTTTTGCTTTTGTTTTTTGTTTACCTCATCAGCAGCAGCGCCGTACTTTGCCAAAATGTGGACTGGTGTGGTAAATGTGGTGTCCAGAAGTCCGTTTGCCCAATGTAGTTCGGTTACAGTGTTTCAGCGATAAAGGTCCACATTGCGGTGTAGTCCGGTCGCTACTTCTGTGAAATGTATTTCCTGAATGCTTTCCTCTGTAGCAGCGACCAAAGAATGGCGAATTACAGCACCGAACCGCCGACGTGAAGACGGGTGTGGGAAATGTGGTGTCCAGAACTCTGCTTGTCCGTTGTAGCTGGTTAGTGTTTTTTAGAGATAACGGTCCCCATCCCACCATGGTCCAGTGTCTACTACTGGAGTCTGACTTCCTGGTTGTTGGAATGCAAGTCGGCAGGTAGGTAGGACATCCAATCAGCAAAGATACATCCAAAAGACATCTTTTCAACGTGAGACAAAGACACTGAAAAGAGGAGCCAGAACGGGTTTTTATTACATCATGATGTCCGATGTTGAAGTCCACAGGACCTCTATACTATATACTTATACTTATCTATAGTATATATTTATAATACAATTATAACATAGGCTACAGTACGTACAGTATATTATATACAGTAAAATTATATTCAACTATTATAATACAAATATTGTTATTTGCTCCACCTTAGATAAAGACTGTACAGACAGTGATGATAGAGATATCAGAGAGCCAAGGGATGCAAGGCAGATAGAGGAGAATGAAGATGAAGATATTCAAATGGGAAAAGATATCAGGGAAAGAGATGATGAAGTTGAGGAAAGAGAGAATGCAGATGATGCTATGGGGAGAAATGATGAAGAAGTTGAGGAAAGACAGAATGCAGAGAAATTATGAAGAAGATGGTCATGGAGATGCTAAAGAAAGCGAGGATGAAAATGATAATAAGGAGAGAAATGATGCAAAGGACAAATAACATAATAATAACAACAAATAACATGAATGCTCTCCTGTCGTCATTAAAATTTCCCACTCATCCAGCTCAGCATAGACCACCACTTAAAGATTTGTTGAGTTTCGTTGCTCTATCTTGTCAACCAGTTGTAAGTTATCCAAAGACAGAGGGGCGTTCATTCCACAGGGAGTGGTATCAAGATAATCCCTGGCTAGAATATTCTGTGGAAAGTGATTCTATGTTTTGTTTTGGTTGCCGACTTTTCTTGAAAGTGTTAGGCTGGTCCCCTGATGTGTGTTAGTAACCTGTCCTTTGTCTCCCCCTAGTGCCCAGGGAAGGGGTGTG
>CABFOP010089915.1:0-10052 GCA_900683385.1 Anoplogaster cornuta | reverse complement strand
TGCAGGCCCGAGACCCCGCGCGCAAGCGGCGTGTAATGGAGGACGGACGCCACCTAGACTGTTCTCCCGACAGCACTGAAAGGACAGTCCGGCGCAGGCGTGCCTCCCCCGACGGCAGTCCTGGGGGGAGCAGCAGAGAAGGAGGGCGCTTCAGTGACTCAGAGCGCCCTCTACGTGTCGAGAGGCCATCTCCAGCACGAGAAGGTCACGGCAGCCTGGAGCGAGGCGGGGTCGAGCGGAGGCTCAAAAGCCAGAGTCTCTCTGACAGGGGACCCTCGAGCAGCGGGGTCTCCGTGGCGGGAGAGCGTAAACGCAAGGCAGGCGACGGTAGCAAAGGCCCGACCAAGAGAGAGCGCTCCGAGAGCAGTTCTAAAGGAGGACAGTCATCCAAGCCAGACGGCACCAAGCTGGGCCTGGCCTGGCACGGCATGCTACTGCTGAAGAACAGCAACTTCCCAGCCAACATGCACCTGCTGGAGGGCGACCACAGCGTGGCCAGCGACCTGCTCATCGACGGCCCGACCGGGAGGCAGGTGAGTGAGCTGAAGATCACCCAGCGCCTCCGCCTGGACCAGCCCAAGCTCGACGAGGTTTCCCGGCGCATCAAGGTGGCGGGCCCCGGCGGCTACGCAATCCTGCTGGCAGTCCCCGGGAACACAGAGGAGGTGTCGTCGTCGGACCCGGCAGCCTCGACTCAGCGGCCGCTTCGTAACCTGGTGTCCTACCTAAAGCAAAAACAAGCGGCTGGAGTCATCAGCCTGCCTGTGGGAGGGAGCAGAGATAAAGACAACACGGGGGTTCTTCACGCGTTCCCTCCCTGTGATTTCTCCCAGCAGTTCCTCGATTCCTCGGCCAAAGCTCTGGCTAAAACTGAGGAGGACTATCTGGTCATGATTGTAGTTCGTGGAGCATCTTAAAAAAAGAAAGAAGTCAGAACACTCTAATGGTGTAAAAAAAGAAAGAAGCTCTATGTCAGTAACTATTGCATGCTCCGTGTTCTGCATTATGGGGTACACTAGTATGGTTCTTTGGGTGTATGTGTGTTGCCATGTAATCCACTAATAGGAAAAATAATTCCCTCTCACAAAGGTTACAGGATGTGTGTTTTTGAAACCTTTTTCCTTTTTTAAAGGGTGTACGAATTGCTCACTAAGTCATAAATCTGCAGTAATTCATTCTGAATATTGCAAAGCAGCAGTGAAGTACAAGGAAACACTTGAGGAATAAAATGCAAGTTAATACATCAACATGAGATATATGTAGAAGGCACCCTTTTTGTTTTCATTTGATAAAAACTAAGCATTCTTAGACATTCAGCTCTTTACAAAAAAAAATCTACAAATGTTAAGTCAGTTTGGTCTTAGAAGAAACAAGAAATAATGCTCTATACAATCAGAAATCTCCAGGGGAATCAAAAGTCCACTTGTAAAAGCTTTGAACAACCAATAACCTGTTATCGCCACGTTTTTAGATGGGTACCATAGATATTTGACATCTTTGAATTTGGGGATTTCAATGTAAAGGTGTAAGAGTACATTTCTTAGTGGATGATGGGGTAAAGTAGCACAGTGCGGTACAGGGCGGTAACAGATCTACTCTATTTGGTTATATTTGAGAGGCCACAGTGTGAAAGAAAATCCCTATATGTTCATATACATTTCAATTACCAATGTTGTGAATTCTGTTCAAGGAACTGTTAACTTAAACGTATGTTCAGCTTCATGGTTTGGATTTGAGTGGAACTTTATGAAGGCTACCGAGTATTGGAACACTGAATTGCGAGATACGCAATTAACCTGTTGTGTTTCCATTGGGATAACAAAACTGTCAAATTTATGTTGAATGCTGAGTACTAATAGACATGAGATCATTGCCCCGGGTACAGCCCATAACAATACATATAGCATAGTAAAGGAAATACTAACACTTTTTTCCCCCCAGTTGTCATATTTTTTACTTTGTGTTTTATTTCGTGCATCCCTACCCTTGCAATGGTTGTGTATTGTGATCTATAAAAAGTTGCAATAGTAATGGATAAAAGGCTTAGACTAAGAATTTTGTGTTGATATTTGCCGGTCTGTTCCATTTCCCGCTTTGAAACCAGTAGATCAACCAAGAATACCCTTCAGTATCGGCATATTAGTGAAGTGTTTACACTAAGTAATGGATACTTGCTATTTGTTCAGTACGTCTCTGTAATTTTAAAATTTTGGAGCAACAACTTTAACAATTTATGTTTGAATTGAAATTTTAGAGGTCTAAATTGGACAATGTTTTACTCACCATATTCTGATGGCCTACTTAGAACGTTTTGTTGACGCCATTGTATGTTTGTCATGAAATGGTAACCCACACTGAATTATAATTTAATGAGTTTGGTTTAATATGTATTGGAAAAAAAAATCTGTTGAAAAATGGTTGTATGTGTGAACATCACACCCATCTCAACGTTGGACTCCGGAGGAGACGAGTGCAGAGCTCAACAACTCTGCAGAGAAGACAACCTGTTTGTGAGTCTTCACTGATGAGGCAGCTTTAAGTTGTATAGCCCATCTGCACCTGTGATGACTTCTGTTTTAAATGGAAAATTGAGCAATGTACACTTGATGTCATGGGAAAGGAAAACCGTAGAGCCCATGCGAAGCTGTTCACATACCTGCAAGTGCATTTGTGCACTTATGTGACCGAATATCAATAAATTGTTTCATTTGAAGGGAAACGTGTTTCTTCGGTGGAAGTGAATTGAAGAAACAAGCTACCGTACTTTATTGTGTTTCGAAGGAGTTGTCACTTGAAATGTTGTTTCTGCACGCGAGAAGGGAGACAACTGTTTGCAATTTGTTTAGAACCAGTAAGGAGAGACCCCTGGTTCGTGTGAGGATCGCTGTTTGCTTACAGGCCGTTTCTGAGTTCCTGAGTTGCCCATCTCAAATTACTCCCCCCATGGTCCCCAGTTACCCCCAACTGTTCCTCTCGGCACAATGGGCACACCTGGGCAGGATCGAGGAGCCTCCGCTGCCCCCTGTTTACAGCCAGTGTCCAGTTTGCAGTGTGAAACGGTGGCAGGGGCTCTGTGGAAGGCCACGGCTGGAGCCAGCAACAGCCAACATGCCAGTATCCTATTGTCGTCACAGGCCCCCCATCATTACTTCTCAGGGTTTGATGTGCATTCTTCCTGGTTCCTGGTTTAGGAGCTGAGGGAGTCCCACCTGGTTCCTGGTTTAGGAGCGGAGGGAGTCCCACCTGGTTCCTGGTTTAGGAGCTGAGGGAGTCCCATGAGGGAGTCCCACACCGGCCGTCACACACTCCGCTTGGGAGATTGTGGGTGACATCACTGAAGTTTCCATAGAATCTACAGCGTCAAGCTGTTGCACTGCAGAGGCCAAGGGGAACCTTTGGGCCGATTTCAACGTTTGCCAATTCAGAGGGAATTGATCGTTTGTCTTTATAATACTTTGCCCAATTATTATTTTGATTTGACTTAATGTTTGGCTCAGGGAAGAGGATTGGCCCAGATCTCAGCTAGGAATATTTGTCCAGTCATTGTGTTTTGCGTCGGTATGCTGTCCAGTGATCGGGCCTTCTCCGAATGGATGAGGGAAGAAGTGTCTTTGCTGAAGCTGCATGAAAACCTTCAGAATTAATCCGGCATCACCCGAGGTCAGCGTCAACATGGAAATAAAACCTGAAAAGGCAAAAAGTTGAACATTTTTTACGCCGCTGGAAGGGATCCACACGGCTCCCCCCCCCCATCCTCCTGAATTCTTCTACAAGACCTGTTTATTTTGACACTATTACAAGCTAAGCCCCTTTTAAACAGAAGAAAACGTTTTCAGTCTCCCACTACCACCCCGCTTAGTCGTATTAACGTGAAAACAAATGCTGTTGTGTGCTGAAAAGGACACCTCACCTCCCTGGAGAAACATTGCCCTCTTGAGGACCTTGGGAGCACCTGCCTTCCCCTCACACAGTCAAACCACCTGACACATCACACTCATGCCGGAGCTGATATCACTATACTAGGGTGGTAAAAAGAGCATGTTGGTGAGTAAGGAGCAGAGGTGCTGCCTGCCAGGTCTGTATCGGTGGCTTAGGCAAAGGTAAGTATCCAGTGTCAACACCACATGTTTTGCCATAGTAAATGCAAGATGCCATTCTCCAGTCTTAAGTCTATCTCATCACCAAGGCTGATTTTATTGATGGAATTCAGCATAAACCTTAAACCCCAGTGTAAGAAAACAACCATTCATTGCTTAGAGTAATTTATATAGTTGTTTTGGTCACCACCAGATTAATAAACAACAAAACATCCAAATGGTGATAAATGGTAATGAATATTAAGTGCCTCCAAATCCAAATTTTGTCATTTATTTCAGTACTTTTCACGCACAGAGGCTTGCAGCCAGTAGTATATATGTAGACTAATATGTATTTAGACTGTATAGGTATATATACTACTGTATATAAATATAAGACAATCAAAATATGGCATCACAATGAGACTACTGCAGCTATTGTTTCCCCTGACAAAATATTGTGTGTTAATTTGTTTTTGCAGCTTCATTAAGGATGGACATCTTAAAGGGGAATTCTGCTCACTTTCAGATTTAACATTAATAGCCCAGAAAATGTTATAATTGTGAAAACCAAATATGGAAAGTAGAGAGTAATGTAATCTGTGATGCCATACTTATGTATAGCCTGTAGCTGCCCCTTTGAATAGATGGTAGCAGTCTTTACCTACATACTGTATGGCATCATATCATCATGCTTCTAACTGTGGGAGATGGTGGTGTGTGATCAGTAAGATAGACTGGACTGTTACAGGGCATAGGAAACATATTTCACAATCAGATTCCTTTGTACTAAATATTTTATATTTTCAATAAGCTACTTTTTGTCAGATTAAATGTGTTATAGATAAAAACACAAAAGACATACAGATTATTCCCGTTGCATAAAGCTTCATCGTTTCAAATGTGACCAGTTAGGGAATTGTAACTGTGAAATATTCTAAGATCTATGATATGAAGGTGAGTAGAAACACAAGAGAATGACATTGTTAGTTTTTGGCATTAATTTCTCTTTAGCAATAGACTACATGGCCCACATGATAACCACCACAGTTAATGAAATGGCTCAATCTGAGAAATTTAATCCAGGATTTACAGAAGGCCTGTTCCTGCACCCTATAAATCCATCACATGATAACAGTAAGCTGTTGAAACATAGCTTTTATACATAAATGAAAGTATTTTTTGAGTGTGTGGCAATTCCTTAGTAGTTCATTCAGCAGTCTGAACCTCACTGATGCCAGTATGGCTTTATCCTGGTCCCAAGCAGCCGAGCCAGGCACACTGCGGTAGCCGACAGACTCCATTTGACATACAGTCATAGTTGCTGTTATTTGACAAGTAAGCACAGAGTTAATCTAAAGCAGTAACATGTGCAACTAAATATACTCTTTCTTCACTCATCGTTCTATCAGTTAAAACTGCTCAAGCTCTCTTGGAGTGTCGTTTTATTCCTTGGTGCATTTGAAGCCTTAGTTTCAACTTCAATCTTTTTGTATTAAATATTAAACAAGTAATTTTTAAATGGACAAAATGCATGTATCCAAATTTGGAAAAATAAATAAATTACCTGAAGTTCATCATTCAATTTTTCTAAATGTAGAGAATCCATGCTGTAAAGGTATTGCCATTTTATCAACCAAGGTATGATACATTTAAAAAGTGCCATAATTTAGGCTACTTTGGTTTAATTTTGTACTATCAATCTTACTGTTACTTATTTCAAATGGAAATTAATTTTAGAGGAAAACCCTTCATTTGTTGGTTATACCTGTGGATGATGATCACAGTTTGACATATGTCATGTTTTACTGTTAGAAGGATCATCTGGTTTGGCTCAGATGGTTGGTAAAGGTAAGCTACTGAAGGTACACATTTATGTCATTTAAAAAACAATTGACCAATCACACCCACGATCATTTCTAATTGCTAACCCTTGTTGAGTGGCCTTTTTAACTGCATTCATTTCCAGTTCTCATTTACACAACATACTCAGTATTTGTAAGTGAATGAACATTTAACATTGTAAACTACAGCTGAGGATTAAGACATGTTTGTATGTTTCCTATACAGAGTTTCATGGGAAAGCAGTTGGCACATCAATTTCTGTTTCCAGGCTGTGCAACACACCACCAGGTATCATCTACTGTAAGTAGCCTATTGTTTTCATGTACAGTACATGGACTGTCTGAAATGATATTTATATTTATGGTACACATAAAAAAGTACTGGATTGCAAAATATATTTCAAAATGTAAAACAGTGCTCCAAGCATTTGTTGGGTTAACATTTTAATGAGAAAATGAATGTAATTAAATACATGAAAATCATTTTGTGTGTATTTGAATAAGTATGTATGAAAGGTTTTTGATCAATAAAAATAGGTTAAAGATGTTGCAACTTGTGTTTCTTTGAGGAGAGATAAAACTCCAGTACTACTGCATGTATTTCTCTGAGTTGTCTGAATCACAAAATAACAGACTGACCAAGTCACACCAAGTCAGTTTATTGCAGCTGATTGCACACTCTGTTGCAAGGCTTACAACTACTACACGGGCTGTGACCATGATGTCTGATTGGTTAAGCATATTTTCTAACCTCAATCAAGAAACAAAATTCAGGAGCCACATCAGTGAAAAGGTAGTGCTTCAACAGCAAATGCATCTGTTGCAATTACAGCATAATATCAAATATATGAGTATCTTTAGTAACTCTGCATCATATTGATGGTGTTTGAGACATTACCTAAGGGACATAAAAATCCTCTTAAAAATACCCAACATAGTCAGATAACCGAGTATGATAATACCAAAAATCTACTTTTAAAGCATCAAATATTTTTCATACATGATTTATGGTACAAAACATTAAGTGGCCCTCAATCACAGAAGCAGACTAGTGGTGAATGCAACTCACGAGCCAAAAGAGCTCTTGTGCATGACTGTAGTTATTGATACAATACAAAGAGCCTTGCTAAGCATTGTGAAAGTGAGTTGAGGGGGAATAATTTGCTACTAATTGAGACAGCATTCTTTGAGTAGAAGCCTTTTAGTGCCACAAGAGGGCAGTGTAACAAAACCAATACCCGTCACTGGATTTTGGTCGCTCTCTAGTAAGCCTCAGAGGTGGCTGTAAAAAATGGGTGGTCATTATGGTTTAAATTGTACACGCACTGTCTGGTGTTTCTAGAAATAAGGTTCAAGTTGTAGGTAGTTCTAAAGTCTTTGGCTCACATTACAGGAAAGTTAGTAAAGATACAATACCTTATAAGGCAAACAGTGGTGATAAACAAGGAATCCACTGAAAACAAAATAAAAAAAACCCTATTATATAAAAAGATAAGACAACCAATAAGACTCCCATACAGAATACAATATAATGAGAAGTTGCATTGTCATTCAATGGCTGCCCACAGGCACTGTAGTTGTGGGACAACAGCATAATCCTACCAGCCCAGTTGGGGTACTGTGCAAATGGTAGTATTGGCAGATAAAGGCATTGATCTGTCTTTATGGGAAAGGTCAGTAAAACATATTTGAAACACAGTTGGTCAGAGGTTTACACAGAAACACAGTTATGAAAATGCACCATTACCAAAGAAAACCCTGCTATTCTCCCCTTCTGCGGCAAAGCCCCTCTGTCCAACTACGATCAAAATATTGAGGAAGTCACATCAGCCTCAACCTAACAAGTTACTTCTTTCAGGAGCTGTTATTATTGTTCCAGTCAAAAGGATAGTGAGTGGACGTGAGGTGATCAAACTAATCTCCTCAGTGTGCATAGTACAATTTTGTGTACGAGCTCTGCAGTGTTTTGCACAGAACAGCACCCAAACGATAGGAAAGGCCTGGGTTTTGACTACTGTACTAGTGTACTGGTGACATGTACACACTTAAGATATGTATTAGTATACATAACTGCCCTACAAAGGCAAACCATAATAACTATGTTGTGTGTGTTTTATAGGTCATGATTTAATCTGATTTAAACAGGAGATAATGTCATTTTGTCTACTCACATAGTTACTGCTTTTTGGCTTTGTAGAGCAGATTACACATTGTGTTTTAGTACTGAACTGATCTGGCAGCAAAAGGTCAATAAGAAAATGTCATGTAACATGATCTTAATTTGGCCCAAAGTGCATGTTTGTGAGTACAGGTATAAATATAGAGGTTTACAATGAAATCAGTTGAACAATATTTCTTCATGGATATGCCTTGTCATGAATAAGAATTTCATTACAGAAAAAGTAGACGTTGACACAGTTGCAGACAAGAATTTCTAGCTTTTCTAATTTCTACATCAAGCAAAGCTACATGTAATGCAAGTCAGCACCTCACCCACAAAGTCATACTGGAGTCAGTTCAGAGGTGTAAAATCCAGGTTCAGAAAGTAAAAGGACTTGCCAGAGTTTTATTTTGACGTTCTAATTGGTTCCATTCTACAGCATGGGGAGGATCACCTGGTTAGGAGCACAGGTGGAGGAAGATCCTGGCAGGACTTTTACTTTCTGAACCTGTGGATTTTACACCTCTGTTGTGATGTTCTATTAACTGTTAAATCATTACGTTTCATTTCCCATATTTCCTTGCTTGTGAAGAGGCAGAGGTAAGGTCAGGTAAGGTTGCAATGGAGAACAAACTTATTATTTTTCAATAAGTTTTGGTTACAAAGTTGCTAATATAAGAATGTGGATGTCTGCAGTTTTTTGAGTGATGCATGCACTTCTGCTGTGTATTGAAAACATGGGGATCAAATATATGGCATAACAAAGTGGAATTTTGGCTTTCAAAAGTTATAAAACATGATCATTGATTGACCAAAGCGCTATATCCTGGGACATCATGTTACTGTCGTCATAATCGTCTTCTCCTCGAGTTGTTTTCTTCTGCTGCCAAAATTAAAGAGGTCTTTTAGGTTCTGACCATAAGCTTGGGTCACATTCAGGTCCATAATATGCAGGCCCATGCAAGACATGAGGAGTCTGGTTCATGATAGAAGGCATTCCCTGCTTTTTATTCCTCTACACAACGCCATTGTTCTGGGGGTCGGGCGTGAAGCAGCCGTTGGTCTTCCAGCTGCTCTCGGCTCTCTTGTCCTGGGCGAGTTTCTTCTTGGCCTCCCAGTGTTGTGCCACGGGCTCCAGGAAGAGGGAGACGGAGGAGAGCAGATAGCAGACCCCGGCCAGGTAGAACGAGCAGTCATAGGTCTGTGTGTAGTCGTACAGGAACCCTGCAAGACATCGACAACACAGAAACATGCATCGTTCATATTATAGGAATAAACCTCACATGAATGGTGCAAGGTGCACCTTGAAACCACTGCCAGTTAGGATTATGTTTTTTGATTTTTCTAGTGCTTTTAATACGATACAACCACATATTTTAGCCAACAAATTAATTAATTTTAAATTGCATAATACAACCATTGCTTGGATTTTAGACTACCTTTTGTCTCGACCTCAGTTTGTTAGGCTTGATAACTGTCTGACACCATTTTAACTAATACAGGAGCACCACAGGGCACAGTTTTATCTCCTTTTTTATTTTCACTTTATACTGCTGAATACAGACATAGTCAGCCGTCCTGCCTAGTACAAAAGTTTTCAGATGACACTGCCCTAGTGGGTCTGCTTAACCAAGGCAATGACCTATAGGCCTATAGAAGGGAGGTCCAATCTTTTGCCTGCTGGTGTGAGTCAAATTTCTTAAAGCTGAATGTAGGGAAGACTAAAAAGAAAAAAGAGGAGGTCCTCCCGGTGACAATCAATGGTCAGCAGATTGAAATTGTTGGGTCTTATAAATATCTAGGTGTCCATCTGGATAGTAAACTAAATTGGAAAGAGAACACTGACATCTTATTGAGGAAGGCTCAGTCGAGACTTTTCTTTCTGAGGAAACTCAGATCCTTTGACATCAGCACCAAGCTTTTAAATGTCTGCAATCAAGGTATCTTGGCTAGTGTCTTTTTTTATGCTGT
>CABFOP010089842.1:0-19866 GCA_900683385.1 Anoplogaster cornuta | reverse complement strand
CAAAGGTCTTTAAAAGCAAATATTTAAATTAAAATACAATAATTTATTTCCTAATCACTAAAACATGACTGAAAGTGACAGTACAGACATTAACCAACACTTTAGAAATAATAGAAAAGTATCGATAGTGGTATCGATAGACTCGGATCGTTAGAGTATCAATAAGGGATCAATATCAATAAAAATTAACGATCCCCATCCCTATTTATTTTACCATCGCACGCCAATCCTAGACCTTTATGTTTAATTTGTCAAACAACCGTTTCAGTCTGCAGGTTGCTAATGTGAGACCAAGCTGTACAATAGCGGTGGCATATTTGTTCATTTTCATTGTCACAGTCTTGTGGCCCTCGACTTCAAGTCATTTTACAGTTGTGGCCCCCTTCCTAATCTAGTTGAATACCCCTGGCCTAAAGCATTATATTTGGCTACAGCCTTATGTGGATACTAGACCTTTATCTTTCATGCCTTTTATGTTGATTAACGTTACACTTTGTTTACATGTTCAATTCTGTTCATCTCTTGATTGCACTGTGATTAGGCTACCGATTTATGCCATCATTACTCGGTTGTCTTGTTTGTTACATGTATGTAACTCATTATGTTCCACTAGTCAGCAGCGCCATCCAGTGGTAAAAATCGATATTACCGGTTCAATGCAGTGTTGGACAAATTATCAAACCGATTTGAAAAATGTTACACTGACCCATCCCTACTCATAGTGGGAAGACAACTTGACATTCCCATGGGGCGTGCAAAATGACGTCCCCATAGCGTACAGCCATATCAACCTTAAAAAAAAATTCTCATCTCGTGTGTGTGGGAGATGCAAAAACTGATACTGACTACATTGTATAACATGTTAGGGTTGTTCACGCATTCTTTTTTATTGAAAATGCACCAAATCTACTGCATTTTGTGCCTTAAAAAAATGAAGTTGCTTTTTTATAAAATACTCTGGCTGGCTCACAACGTAAGCACTCAACATCATGTGATTGAACTTTTCTCAACTTTAGAAAGACAGCAGGCATTTTCCAAAAGCAGCAGCTGTCCATCTGACTTGCAGCTGCTCCCCATAGTCTTTAATGTAAAGAATTGTGTTGGCAGTTTGTAAAAAAGTGTAACAGTTTAAACACTGCCTTCCTCTGAATTATCAACAACCACCTGCATTACCCTCCGTCACTGCAACCCCCCCTCCTCTTCCTCTTCCAGAGTGAACGACTGCATACTGCGGGTGAACGATGCAGACGTGTCCGAGGTGTCCCATAGCAAGGCGGTGGAGGCCCTCAAGGTTGCAGGTTCCATAGTCCGGCTGTATGTGCGTCGCCGCAGGCCAATGCTAGAGACCATCATTGAGATCAAACTCGTCAAAGGACCAAAAGGTGGGCGTCGACACACAGAGAGTCCCACTAACTCACACATGGCAGATCGCACAGCCAATTATACAGAAACAAACCTGTCTCACACACCCATATACACCCTCAAAACTAACAAGCTTATCCCATACACACACACACACACAGGGCTTGGCTTCAGCATTGCAGGCGGAGTTGGAAACCAGCACATCCCAGGGGACAACAGCATCTACGTCACCAAGATTATCGACGGCGGGGCAGCGCAGAAGGACGCCCGGCTACAAGTTGGAGACAGGCTGATCATGGTGAGTGTCTGGTCCCAACTCGGGGTTTGCAGGAAGAATTTGATTTCATAACATAAGGGGAAACTTTAAAGCTGCACTTGGAAATGTTGATACTAATACTAATCACCCAGAAATAAATGTGATGTCAGTAAACTGTACACTCCATCATTAGGAGATACTTTTGGATTTTCACCCTTAAGTTTAAATTTGTGTGCCACAAAAATGCATGGCTATACAGACAGACATCCAAAAGATCAATCAGATTATCCTTTGTACATTAACCACCAAATATGCTTAAAGACAACAACCTTCCTGCTACATCTATTCAAATTATGATTTTAAGTCCTGACATAGATATTGAAACCAACCAAGTGGCAGCCTTATTTTCAGCTCTCCGTAGTCTAATAGCAAGGCTTGCTCTTCAGGAGAGTGCCCCCCTTGCTTAACCAGTACTTAATTCAATTACCTTCCTGCTGTCCTCTTCTCACCCAAAGACCATCTGTCATAATCCAGTCTCCTGCAGGCAGAGAGCACACTGGTCCGGTCTGGCCGGAGAAAAGTCGTCTCTAAAAGTCCTCATTTTAACAAACGGGGACTCTGTCTTTCTCTGGGACAGGTAAACAACTACACCCTGGAGGAGGTGTCCCACGAGGAGGCCGTGGCCATACTGAAGAACACGTCGGACGTGGTCTACCTAAAGGTGGGAAAGCCCACCAATGTGTACTTATCAGATCCCTATGGGCCTCCTGATATCACACACTGTGAGTCCTCGCCTCTTTCATTTGTACTAGTCTGTGGGTAGAAAGGTTTAGCTGGGTAGCAGAGTGTAATGCAGAGTAAATGTATCATGTTATGTTATTATTATGATGTACAGTCTTGTGTAGTCTGCAGGGGTTGGTTATTGCACGTGGGATTTTTCTGCATCTGAAGCCATATTTGAAAGCATGTATATTAATGACTCTTTAACGAATGCACAAAACTATTATTACCTCTTCCATTTAGTCAGTTGTTTGTTCAGTGGCTATAAAAAATATTCACCCCCTTGACTTTTTGTCTAAAATGCCAAGAACAGATAAATCGAGTTAGGTATTTCACTTCACCCACTTGGGCTAACTTTTCTCACTGGCAAAAATGTTTCATAACAAACATTATTTGTATTTCATATTCAGGTTATAGTGAGACATTTTGAATTCATTGTATTCAGTTGTGTTTTCTGCTTCACAACGCATAAAACAACACAGAAGATGCACTTTTCAGTTTTTCTGTCCAATTTCTTCATTGACTTCCATAGTAAAGTTAGAGAATAGAAGTTTAATCATTAAAGTTAAGTATTAATATTACACACTCTGTACTTTTATATGTTGTAATGGAAGGATGAGAGTATATTTTTTATTTGAAACCACAAGAACTGGAACCAAATATGTCCATATAACATATAACAAATTGTGTTTTTCTGTTATTGGAAATATATACCTATCCATAAATGTCTTGAATTTCCACTTCACTTTCACAGAAAATAGTACTTTGCATAGATTTTAAGCCAAAAATCCCATATCATATCATCAAACAAGGTGAATATGTTTATAGCTACTGCGTTTGGCTTCATGTCATTGGAACTTCAACAAGCAGATTAGCTTCAGCACTAGGTTGTTGTTTATGTAGCTCCCACTCTCTCTCCTGCTCTCTCTCACTCTCTCATGCACTCTTTCCTCCTCAGCTTTCTCTCCAGCCATGGAAAATCATATCTCTTCCCCCGGCAACAGTGGCACTCTGGAGTACAAGTCTGGTCTTCCTCCCATTTCCCCCGGGAGTTATTCCCCCCTCCCTAAGCACTTACTAGGGGAAGAGGATATAAACAGGTTGGATGGTTTTTCCTTTTTACGGTAATTACCTCGTTTCCTACCAGACTACTAAAACCACAGGTAGAGGCTTTGTCCAACCCCCCTCGTCCTGTCTTTCCCTTTCCTCCTGAGTCGTCAGTCTTTGTGTCCCATCGGGTGTTATGATGGAATTTGGAAATATCCCATTTTTCCCAATTGTTGGATCTCCTGTCTTTTGTAATCCCCCTCCCTTCAACCCAATTTCCAGTTTTCCCTGCAGTGCTTTTCAAAGATGGAGTTCAGGACCCAAAAGTGGGTAGCAGGACAATTACAATGGGCCCCACTACATGATTCTCGAGAAACAGATCCTAATTAGCCCTAATCAGTCGCCTGCAAAATTATATTCTGGTCACATGTGCAGAAACAAATATTTCTGAAAAAGTGGTTCGCCAGAAACAACAATTTGAAAACCACTGATCTTCTGCAGTCCTGTATTTTTATTGTGTTGTGTTGGCTGCTAAACTCTTTTTTTATTATTATTTTTGTCATTGGACTACATGCTGGTTTATGTTTGCCATTTTGATTGTAGAAGGTACTTAAAGTCGTTTCAAGTCCAGCACCATCCCAGTACCCAGAGTGACATAGTAGAAATGTGATTTTTTTTTTTTAGAAATAGCTTTTGACTATCTCCTATCCTGCCTCTTTCGGCGGCATTTAATCAGCAGCAGCAGACGCAGATGTTGTTATCATGCTGTTGCATAATTTTTTCTTCTGGGGTCAGTCGGGTTTATTGGGTGCACAGAACATGCAGGTCAGGATAACATTTTAGCCCACGTCTTCTCAGTGACTCCTCACTGACAGCTGCAGCTAATCCAGACAGCAGAAGATGTCTTACTGGAGCAGTCAGCCATAGCAAAACATATGGACCTTGGTCGTGGAGACACTCCCAACATGGTCAACTCTCAAATCTTTGACCTTCCCGCTCATCAAAGGTTTGCAGCAGGTGGATGTTTCCCCTGGCACTTGTCAGACATAAGGTTAGCTTTGAGAGGCCGTCTCAGCTGGCCTCTTTGTCATGGCATTTAAAGAATGACAGACGAGGGGTCGATTTTGAGGCAGCACAACAGGAGACGTGCTGGGTACCACAATGCAATTGAATTCATAACAATATCTCGTTCCGTAATGCTTCTCGGCGACATTAGGTCCTTGTGTAGGTGGTGGCAAAATGGCAGTTTGATAACAAAAGCTGAACCCCGGTGTTAAGCTTTGTTGAGTGAAGGATTAGTCCTCCATTCTCTTCGCAGCTAAGAGGTTTACTATTTGCGCTTGGCCAAGGTGCATCCCTAATAGCCTTTCAGATTATCACGCTGACCCGAAGTGTACCAGCGTTTGCTCTTGTTCACATTGTCCCTCTCATTACAGTTCGACCAAATACAAACAAATACCCCACCATAGTATGGGCTCAGCACCATTCGGCTTCCTTGTTCAGTAACCCATAATCCATCCACAGTAAGCTCCATAGGTATTAGGATAGTAGCATGTTGGTTGTTGGCTTCATTGTCTTTTCACTTTGGATGTGAAATGAATCGAAGGTTGTTCCTCATTTTCAAATTTCTTAGTATCTGAATTTTTAACAATAATTTCTCTTTTAAACCGGTTGAGGACTGTGGGGTAAATTCAACCTTCATCTCTACACTCTAAGCTGTATGCACTGAAGGAGTCTTGTGATGTGAAATGACCGCTTTATTGAATATATCTTAAAATGAATAAGTCCAAATCCTTTTGCATTGTTAAATGGAGGGACTATGTAAGAAAAGGGAGGAAAGGGGAATGGAGCTATAACATCAGCTATGTAGCTGTCCAACCCTAACCCCAGAAGTTCCAAACTTTTTCTCTCTCTTTCCGGGACCTAGCTAAACTGTCCAATGACACGAGCGAAAACTTGGTCACCAGACACTTTGTTCGTGGTCTGCTCAGGTGTTCGAGAGTCACCACTCATACTAGTCTGTCACCAAACAGTAGTCTGAGTTGCTAACTGTGGAGAGTAGCAATGCTTTCAGCAGCTAGCCAAACCCAGTGGCCACACTACGGTAGCAGTACCCCACCAAAGTAGCAATACTTTCCCAAATTAACATTAGCTTCACCTGGCTAACGCATCACAAGTAGCACGAGTAGCAATACTCCCGCTGTACTGTATAACCCGCTTGGAAGTCGCAACACTCCCAGCCGGCTCCTGCTATCCCCTAGCCATGCCAGGTTAGCACACACAAGTAGAGTGTAACGTTAGCTTCACAGCTAATAAGCCCTGCTAGTGGCCATGGCTGCTGCCAATCTCTCCACTAAAGAAGAGGAGAAATCACAGGCGCGAGCCTGCCCTTGCGGGAATAAAATATCGAGCTGGGACACTCACCTGATGTGTGTGATGTGTCTTAGCCTGAAACACGCCCAAGCCACCTTTGAGTCCACAGAGGAGTGCACACACTGTGTCCGGTTCTCCCTCAAAGTGCTCCGTCGCCGACTGGCTTGTCTGATGAATTTGTCCAGCGGCGACCCAATTATGGCTTTGACCACAGAGGCTCAGGAGCCGATGGATCTCGCTGAGACGATGGCCCCTGAAGCTGAAGCTGAGCAGAACTTGGGGGATCAGCTCGATTTCATTGACCCACTGCCCTAGGAATTAGCCGCTGGATTATCTGGTGGGAGTGGAGAATGATGACTCGAATGGTGGGTCGGAACTCCTCATGACTGACGAGGATGACGACGATAGATCTTCACTGGCACTGTCGAGCTGGGTTGTTTTATCTGTTTTGTGTGGACCCCAGGAAGAGTAGCTGCTGTTCTGCATCAGCTAATGGGGATCCTAATAAAATCATCATCCCAACCCTCAATGGCGGCTCCGGCGGGAGACGGGGACTCGTCTCGTCCGATATTGGACTTGGACTTGCAGGACGTGTGCAAATGCGCAAAATCCAATGGCCAGAAGTTCAGGCTGAGATGTCGTGGTCTCGTTATGATGGGGAAAAGTTGCCCAAAGAGGCAGGGAAAAAACAACTGACGATTTTCCCAGAATTACTGGAGGAATTTGCTTTCTCTTGCTGCATAAAACCGTACAGAGAAGCATCCTGTGGCAGGCAGCTCCATGCTTGACTGTGAGGGAATGGAGAGCCATGGTTTATGCAACATGCCCCCGGTGGAGCCCGTGGTGGCGGCTCATCTCCACCAGAAAACATCCCTGTCATCACCGGGGCCCGCACTCCCATCCAGAGATAAGTCATACAAGGAGGCTGCACTGTTGGTCCGGGCCCTCAATGCCACTTCTCTCCTGATGGCATACCAAGCCGAGCTGGAGGAGGAGATGACAGCTTCGCCTGACCCTGCGTTATGGGAGGAGGTGTGCAACATCACCGACCACTGTCTCCACCTGCACAAGGTGGCAATCCAGTCGCAAGGCAGAGCCATGGGGTTGATGGTCTTGCAGGAGAGAGCCCGTTGGCTGAATCTCACCACCCTGTTGACCAAGGAGAAGGAGGACCTCCTCGACACCCCCATAACTCCCCAAGGTTTCTTCGGTACGGCGGTCACGTCAATGCAGAAGAGGTGTGATGAGACAGAGGGAGGATGAAGCCCTGAAGCTGTGTCTGCCGAGAAGGGCACCCCCTCCCCTAAGGAGGAGGAAGGGTCAGGCCTGATAACCCGCCTGGAGGCGGTGAGCGAGGCGGCTCTGCCCCCCCTCTGGCTCCACTTGCTCCAGCGGCTCCGTTCACGAGCAGGTTCACAGAGCTCGGTTCTGTTCGGCACATGGACGACGGGATGTTCAACCCGGCCCAGCGCCCCGTGAAGAGAAGCAGAGACAGTGTTCAGCAGGCGGAAACCCTCAGTGGTCCCAAAGCATGTCTCACAAGCACTCTTCACTGTTACACAAAAGTTGTCCCAACTGTTGCATCCAGGCAATGTGCCGAGGGCGCAGTTAATAACAATGAAAAACAAAATAAGACCATTGTTGCAAAACAGATTGGTCACTCATTTCCCAGCGGTAGTGACCCCTTACTCAGGCATAGATGTGAGTGTCACGTCTCGCGCATGCGCAGTACCAAACGAGCGGTACTACGCCCCTATGCCAGGAGAGGGAGCGCTTACTCCATTTGTGACAGACTGGCCTGTCAGTCCCCTGTCAGTCACTGAGAACAGCGAATGCACAAGCTCATAGTGGGTTATGAGAACATTAAGCAGGGGATTCAGGCTCCTGTAACGCCCCCACAATTCAGGGGAGTAATTCAGTCACAAGCTCTAGGCGAAGCTGCTCGCTTTCTACGGGAGATTTCTTCCCTGCTAGAGAAAAGAGCGATAAGAATTATCCCTCCCAAACACAATCAGAGTGGTTTTTATTACCTCCGCCCAGGAGGTTATGTTTTCGCCCCTGTGTGTGTGCGTGTGTGCGTGTGTGTGTCAGCAGGATTACGCAACTTAGAACACATTAAATTTTGGAGTGGATCCGAATCACGGGGCCAATCCACAAATTATTTTTCACTTATAGGTGTGTGTGTCAACAGGATTACGCAAAAACTACCAGCCTGATTCGCATGAAACTTTGTGGAGGGGTGTAGCATGACCCTACTTAGAATCCATTACATTTTGGACTGGATTGGAATCACAGGGCGGATCCAGGAATTATTTTTCACTTATAGGAGTTATTTATACTTCCGACCACCAGAGGGCAAGTGAGGGTAGAAGCAATCCTGACGAGTGACAGTGACACCTGTTCCCAAGTCCCCAGTGTTAGGTCTCAGCCATGTTTCCTTTTGTACATGGTGGCCTGGCTCGGTATTGCAAGTCACATGACACCCTGCGGCCCAAAAAGCTTTTTTCCCATAGACATACATGAGGAAAGTGAGGGTGGAAACTATACTGACGAGCAACACAGTGACACCTGTTACACCTGTTAAAAGGTACTGTGAACTTCAATCATTCCAAGTAAACAACAGACACTTTCAGGAGGATGAAAATAAAGTTTCTGAACATTAAAATGATTGACTTCATAGAAAACAATATCTCTATATCTAATATACTGTACATTTAACATGTTCTTGGAGTGGGCTGTATAACTCCCATCTCCAATCTAGATCTTGTACTGTCTGCAGACTATGAACCAGCCCACTCCTCCCTCTACTACTGCTGTATTAACAGCCAATCTGTTAATGAATGTGAATGGGACATCTTCACAAAACTAGCAACGATTTGCCGATAGGACAGGACAGGAGTAAGGGGGGAAGAGCAGACTACAGGTGGCGCTACAGTAACCGATTCAAAAAGCAAATGCAGGATTACACATAAACTACCAGACCGATTTCCATGAAACTCGCTGGAGGGGTGTGTGTGTGAAGTATGTGTGCATGCATGTGTGGTTCAATCTCACCTGGTATTAAGTGATGCTTGCACGCCCGTTGTTACAGTCTCGCTTATGTGTTAAGCTGATGTGTTTTGACAGCTAATATTTTAGTTGCAGTTAGACCAGCAAAGCAGTTTTGTTTAAAAGGTGTGGAATTCATGAAGTTGTCCAATGCTAACTGAGCAACAGGCTACTATGTTGTGATACTGAAAGACAGCTAACCTACTGGAGCATAGCAATATTGTACATCGGATCTGTTGTTCTTCTGTGGTTATCCTGATTATTAGGTGATGCTGCGCACCTAGCTAGGCGCTGTGGGACTGGACTGCATCTGGACTTGTTGCTTTTTCTGTTTTGTAGTGTTTTGTTTCTGTAGCATGCCTCCAATTGTTGTTTACTGAGAAAATGTCTTTCTTTCTGTCTCTCCTTTCAGTTTGGTCAGTGCATTAATGTATAAAAAACAGAAGCAATTTAAAAAGCAAAAATTCCAGTACACGATTCTCTGATGATTTTATGTTACAAAGTTGGTAATGATGTAATTTAAAGTTAACTTTTTCCATCTACCCCCAATTAGAAATCCCTCGATAGATGACGGGGAGGGTCACAGGTTTGATTCCCAGCACTTCCAGTTGAGGTGAGATACTTTGTATGGTCAGTCATGCACTCTATGCTCCTGCACGTCCATTATCCCATATCACATAATTTCCCTCGCAAGGCATCACTTGAATTAAAAATGGCAAGATCACACCTTCTTGTGAGTGAGCCTCTTTTCACTGTGTTATGTTCACCTGAGCAACTGTCACTGAAAAGTTTCTGAAGCGCTGTTGTATATTTCACTATATTCACGTTTACATTTCTATCACATCATATCGTCTGCAACATTTAGCAATGGTGGTTTAACTAAAGGGCAATTTTATAACCCATGCTGATAATGTCCCAAGTGTATTATACCTTCACATATTTCTTGGCTGAAGTTGGCCAGTAGTGAGATCTTTTTTAAAGTATACTGAGGAGTAAATACTTAATGGAAACAGCTAAACGCTAAAAAGTATAAAACTGGAGGCTAATGCTTTCACACTAGAGGTCTGCATCGGGCTAGAAATGAAGCTCTAGCCTGCCTGTACTCGATGTCTTTAAGGCATCTTTAACATCTGGTCAAACACACAATACAAACAAATGGTAAAATGGTATCTGGCTTTAAAAAAATGCTATCATGCGCTTAGAAATAAAGAAACATGTCTTTCCAATTTCTATCCACTGGAATTTAGTCCTAATTCTAACCAAAGAAAGAAAGAAAGAAAGAAAAGTCCACTATTTAACGCTCCCTGCAATATCCATCCTTCTCTCCTGTCCTTCTCACTCCCTGCATCATAGTGTTGGCTTTTCCTTTCTACCTGTCAGTCCTGACTGTCACTCTTTCTGTCTTTCCTTCTTTCTTTCAACTGCGTCGTCCCTCTCGTCTTTTGCACCCCTCCATCCATTCATCCACATCTCCTTTTCTGGGCGTTAACCTCTCTGCTCTTGTCTCTCACCCCCCTGTAGGCCTCCCGAACCAGTTTACAGCACTGTGAACAAACTGTGTGACAAAGCACCCTCCCCCCGACACTATTCCCTATTGGAGTGCGACAAAAGCCTCCTCCACTCCGTCCCCCTCCCAAACTATCACTTAGGCCTGTTCCCTGACTCGGACGTCACCAGGTACTTCCCACCGCCACCACCGCCACCCCTCCCCACATATTGCATGATATCATACTGTCTGGTTTTTCCCTCATAGACTCAGTCGCTTGCATAACCCCACCCCGCCCTCCTCCAAAGTCTCGGTTTTGATTTCTTAAGCCAGCATGCCTTTCTTTCCCCTCCACTTCCCTCACTCTCTGCAGGGCTCTGGTTTAGCGGGAGCCTCCTAGCCTTATCTATGGATGACACATTGCAGGTTTTATCGAAGTGTGGCTCACACAAAAGAGGAACTTTGTTGGAATAAGGTGGGGCATATACGATTCGGGAAGTTGCTGAAGCAAATTTTGCAATATTACTTCTGACTTTGAGCAGCCATGCTGTACTTGCAGCAGTAGTTGTTTTGATATTTACCATCATATCTAAAGAAGGTACATGAAGGACATTATGGTATGTATGTAATGTGCTCCCATTGCACGTAATGCAGTCATACATTGTCAGAGATAGGTTTGTTGTAGTAAATTAAATTAGTATTATTTAATTAAGCCTGTAATTTCAGCCTTAACCTCTTCTGCAACCATAACTATACAGTACTGTGCAAAAGTCTTAGGCACGTGTAAAAAAACAAATTCGTAAAGCAAAGATGCTTTCAGTAATAATTAAATGAAAAGTTTCTAAATATCAAAAGATTTACCATAAAGAGCAATAATGTAAAACACTAATGCAGAAAACAAAAAAATAAACATCTAAGACCAAATTTATATTTAAAAAAATCTAGGGTGCCTAAGACTTTTGCACAGTACTGTACATCTGCTTATCTGCTTATACACTTGTACTCAGATTGAGTACGAAGAAGAAACGGTGTATTCACTTAAAATAGATTAACGCGTTGTGTTTGGGGGCCTGTTTCTGCCTGCTATGTCCAAATGCATCCTATATCTCTTCCTGTGTGAATGAAACCTGTGCGAGTGTTGTTGCTTTCGCAGCTCCACTCTTTCTCTGTTTAATTTTAGCCTCTACTGCAATGAGAATAGAAATGGGTTGGAAGCGTATCGTTTCCAACGGCTGACCCAATATATGGTGAAGCATAGCTCTGGGACCACAGGCAACCGGAGAATCATCAAATGAGGAGTCTGTATTGACAGCTCCAAGATTGCTTACTGAGTCATTCAACAGCTGAGCGTCTCCGCTGGCACAGCCTAGCTGAGCTTGAAATGAAGTGTGGTGTTAAATTAGATGAGCAGCCACCTTTAAAGACATCTTCTTTTGATAGTGGAGTTTTACCATGCGGCTAATCCCCTACTTCAGAAAAATTTGGATTAGTTTAGGTCTACCGCTATGCTCTTTCACTAATATTTTCTTTTATCGGTGCTTTAAACCGAGAGGACTTAATGAACATCAGAGGACTTCTGGGATCCAACATGATGTCTTATATGTTGCAGTTTGATCTCACTCTAATTAGCTCTCATCAGATGTTAAACATAGAAGTTGTACTGCTTTCAGACTGTGTATTTATATATTTTATACAGTCATGGAATATCCTATGCACTAAGTTGTAGCAAGTATAAACTTGTTGCAGGAAGATTTATACACTGGAAAAGCCTCATAACCTGCTAATATTTATCATGTGTACATATGTATGTTTTGGACAGAAAAGTACTTTTACTTCAGCGTTGTGAGGGGCACATTTTGATGGTGCAGAAAGTAATCCAATAATACTCACCTCTGGCTCCAGCATCCCCCTGTTGACCAGGGAATTATGTGAGTTGGGGTGTAAAGATCTGTTTGGTGCTGTTTTATTGGAATAGTGACATACTGTAAAACAAATGTGGTTTCAGGACTTTTATATAGACACCAGTGGACCAATCTGCCCTTCTGCCATCAGTTGACTGCATCAATAAATCAATGAATTCTAAATTAATATTAGAATTGGATTGTCCCTATCCGTCTGTGACCTTTCCTTGCCATGCTTTTTGAACAAATCACGGCTCGATGGTCTTCTCTTTGACCCCCGAAATCCACTGGCATCTCCGGTGATAACCAAACAAAACCAATGAACAGAGAAAGGGGAGACCAGTTCTCCCCCCTGTGGCCATTTTTGTTTTTGCAGCTTGTGATGTGCATCTTAATGGGGCACCACATATTTGATGTCAGTGGCATGGCTATGGTTAGGTTGCCAGAGATGACTGGGACTGTTCATCAGTTGTTCAGATACTTATTGGCTGTAGTATCCCAGTCGGTCAGCTTAGCTATGAGTGAAAGTTTCAGTGTGTCAATGCTGGGATTTAAGGGCAATTTTCCCCGGCGTGGATTAAACATTAGTAGGACTACGTAGGTCACCCTCACCACACCTGCCCAGCCACAATCTCGAGTTAAGTGATCCAAACAAATGACCAATTACCGGTTTTAAACAGCAATCAGTAATCTCATCCAGGGGAATCCGCAAACTCACTTTTGAATGACTTCCAAATTCTGCAGAATATATATTTCAATTAATAACTTATTCCAGTTTACAGACTGGAATTTGAATGAAAAATGCTGTTTGTGTCTATAATCTGACATTTGTAACACATTGTTTCCCGTAAAACATGTTTCTTTATGTTTTTACAGTAACTGTAATCAATTATAGTCATTAAATATAGATTTCTACTACCCTGAGATGCTTACAATATATACTTTGTCATGGGAATCCCATTAAAAGAATTTGGCTGTGATTTCAAATGATTGAAGATGTGCTGAGGAAGTTGAATGTTGACTTGATTTACTCATGAGCAACAAACCATAAGTAGTTTTTGAGCGAAATGTACCAGCTACAAAAATGAGTCGAATGTAACTCATCTGCAAGGTAACCTATTGTGAGTCTTGTAGCAGACAGGTTAGTTAGTCACAGACAACCTATAAATCCTTGACCACTAGATGGCAGCCTTTGCAGGAGTGTGGCACTATCACTGGCCCAAATGGCACCACACAATTTAATTTTAAATCATAAAATGGTTTACAACACAAGTATTAATAAGGTTGTTTGCTTGTTGGGTGAGGAGTTTCCTGTTAAAAGTACAGTGAGCTTCAGTGAAAATTACACAGCAAATCATTGTTAGGTTCAACAATGATTTGGTTCGAGGTTGCTAAGAAACATCAAGGAACAAACCTATTACACAAGAGTTTATCAATCAGGCATATCACAACTCATCAAGGCAATAAAAGTTGTCAGCTCTCAGTACACATATTAGAGAGACACAGATATTTGCTTGGTAGATAATGGGGGTTTTCAGTATTGGCTACAAAGGCTTTTTGAGGTAGGTGCTGTTGGAAATGAGCACAGTTGATAACACAGTTGATTTGCTTTTCAAACACTGTTAATTAATTGTAGCTCTTTAATTATGCTTATTATATCAAGTTAATGAGTTCTGTGATCAATCATGCACCCACTTTAGGAGGCTGAATCAATTTCCCATTGACCATAATGTGAGAATAGGCCTACTGTACCTATACGAACACGACCACAAGTAATCCAGTCGCAGAATGCTTGTTTTCCAGTAATAAGCTATTATGGGCTATGATAGATTTCATCCACTGACAAGGTGCTGAGCATGTTCTCTCCATATTAAGTCTCTTGTACCCTTTGCATGAATGCTTTCAGCTGCCCCACAGCAGCTTTCTGCAAACTCTTCTAATATCTATTTATAACAAACAAAATGTCAATCTGATTCACATTGGTACATAATCAAAAGATGCCAAAGATTATCATAAAACTTGGGAGGGTTTCATGGGTGGTTGACAATGGCAGTGCTAAGATACACAGATCTACACCACAGATGTGCTTTTACCCCACCTAACTTCAAGGTTGGCATGCTTAAAGAAGGTGCCTGCACTAAAACCAAAATATAATTCACCCTAAAACGTCATACATATGATTGCTGCCATTGCTCATTGCGCATTAGACATTGCATATTTGCACACTGACACTGAATGTACATACTGACTTTCTAATTTTGTTTTCTTATATTGTAGTATCTCCTAGTTTAGTCTCTTTTTCTTCTTTCTAGCTGCGTAGCACAGTGTTCAGAGTATGCCACCATGCATTTCACGGCACTTTTTGTACTTTCATAACTGTGTATATGACAGATAAACATTTGAATCTTGAATATCAACAAGTTTCTACCAAAGTTAGAAACAGGAGAACCAAGACTGTGTCTGATGTCTATTCCATTGACTCTGTGGACACTGCGGCAGCATCTGGTGTAATGTTCTGCTAATGTACTTGCAGTTTCTCTGTGCCAAATTTGAGAAACGTTCCCAATCTATGATATGGTTCTGCTTTTAAAAAGAACAGGCTAAAACTATTGTTCTACAGAGAGCACATGTAGGTCCTCCAGGGAACAGGGAGAAATTAAGTCAATTTTCAACAGCTTTGCTTTAGAAAGCCTCAAGGAAAATGGCTCGCAGTGACTGATGGTGGGGCTATGCTTCACTGTGCACCTGTAGTTGATGTATTCATCAGCAGATGGCAGCATGTTGCTAAAGTCAGAGATAGCAATCATGATGACATTACTTGGACTAACGGCTCTCCTTGGGACGGGTGATGTATTCTTGCTGTTATACATTACAATTTGTCACTTGCTGATAAGTATGTTGCCTATACAGTTGCAAGGCTTTAAATCAGAGGTTCTCAAAGTGGGGGGGGGACTTTGAGGTGGTTCCAAAGGGTCTCCGGCAAAATGAGGAATAATTTAAACTCACTATTATTTAATTCACCAGAGATTAGCCCTATTTCAGCATGTATAAAAATGACATACTGTATGGGGGCACGTAGAACAAAATCTTAAATAGGGTTTGTACCATGAAAATGTTTGGGAACCTCGGCTTTAAAGGAATAGCAACACCTACAATCTAGTGGGAGCTGGTGGCAAAGTGTACAGTATATGTATGCACGTACAGCCCATGCCTGTGCATGTATCTGAGTGTGTGTGAGAGAGAGAGAGAGAGAGAGAAAATCATGCATGTGTGAGTGTGTGTGAAGAGTTTCCTTTTTCATCAGAATTGGGGACAAGTGATCCTAAGTAGAGCACAATCCCCCTGTGGACCTGCAGCAGTCTGAGCCGAGCAACAGCGAGTGTGTCGGCGCCATTGCACCGCGCCGAGTGTTGTTCACCTCTCTTTCCACCCTCCTCCACCCCAAGCTGAAGATGCTGAGACCCAGCGACTCCCCTGAGCTGTTGTACTATCTGACCTATCTGTACAGAGAACCCAGGAAGGTCGTGCTCCACAAAGGCTCCACAGGCCTGGGCTTCAACATCGTGGGTGGTGAGGACGGTGAGGGCATCTTTGTCTCCTTCATCCTGGCAGGAGGGCCCGCCGACCTGAGCGGAGAGCTGCGGCGAGGCGACCAGATCCTATCGGTTAGTGCACACCGTGTTATAAAGATACAATACAATAGGAATAAGAGATTTAGTGTATGATGTACTGTAATGTACTGTATGAGGTTATAAGTCATGCATCATATCCTTAGGTTTAAATTAACAACCCTGATTGTATTTCACCTTCAACATTTTTCTATACGTTTTTGACCAGCACGTAGAAAATTTGTTTCTGGATCTTTCTTACCTCAACAGTCAGGTTTTGTTTGACTAGGTCCTTTTTATTTATTTTTTACAAACATTAGAAATGTAAAAAAAAGCAACCTAAAAAAAAATGTCTTCAAACCAATAAATCAAACAAAAGCCAATAATGAGGCAACAGCCCCACACTGCAATTACTGATCAAGCTTTAAATTGTGAACTCTTGTTAGACATGCTGTTTATACTGTAACTGCCTGAATTGCCTGGATTCCCAGTCTTTCTCACTAAAAGATCACAAAGATCTGCCTCTAATATTCCTATAGGGAGTTTATAGTCACCTTGTCACACTTCTTTCTTTTTTGCTCATATGGTATCAATATTATATTCTTAAAACATTAATTGGAAATTGTATTTGATTATGGAACAGTCATGCTATATTTGCTGCTGTAGTAGAATAGTGGCTAGTGGAATAATAAGGTGACAAAAAAGGTTTTCTTGCTCTCTTTTCCATTACACTAAGGCCTATACTGTATCAACCCAACAGTGGCTCTTTTTCATTCTGATGTAATTGTTTTGCAGCTTATGTGACTGTGACTTATTATGACTGTCTACATAAGTCTCTTGCTTTTAAGATGATGCAGCGCTAGCTTGTATTGTCCAAAACCTAGGAATTAATTATTGTTTACAGTGTATGACTAGCCCTTTAATTTAAAGACAGAATGTAGAATGATATTGGTTCTATTTTTTTTACCTTGTCTGGGTAGCTTTTCATCATGTCACCTTATTACAAAAGTATGGGAGTTTCGAGTTTCGAGTATGGGAAATTCTAAAATAGATGATTTAATGTGCTAGACTCAGAATTAGTGCAACCTTCAAATAATCCAGGTCATATTTGACAGATAGACTGGTTTAACAGTGTGCAACAGGCCTGTCAGATGCTCTGATTTTCCCGTCTGTACATGTCCGCTTGTTTTGCCCCCATATTCCATCCCACAAGAGCATTTGAGTAGATAAAGAAATGTATTTCTGGCCAATAGGAAGAACAGGAGCAGTGGCTTTCAACCTTGGCACATAAACTATCACATAAACTAAATCTATTTATATAGAAGAAAAATACATTTACATCCCACCCACATCCTATCATCTTGTACCCCATCCAATAAAACCATGACCTGAATGTTTCAGCCACAATAGTTGGTGCAGGGTAACGAACAAAAAGCAATCTAGGTATAATCTCTTGTGACAACAGACAGGGATCACAAACAGACTACGCAGTGAATGAGACGAAGTGATTGTTCTGCCTCATTATAGTTAATTGTAATAGTTTGTCTCCCACGCTAATGCCACACTGTGCAACAGATTAGGCTGTCTCATTTCATTATGGCAGGGTGTTATGCCAGCAGATTGTTAAATTAATCTGGTAGTGTCTGCTGGTAAATTTCAGTCCAATCAAGTACCCCGGTCTACCTTGATGAGAGCAGGCAGTTACCGTTCCAACAGTGGCCTGGTTTTGAAGTCTAAGAATAACTTGCTCTGTCTCGCCCCACCTTTTCTCTCTCTTTGGTACCCTCACTATCATATCCAACATGCCTCGTTTTGCTTTTACACCGGTGGCTATTTGGTGTGTTGCCATTGTTCAGTGGCCATTGGGGATTTGTTCCCAACAGCATGCTACACCAAATGTTAAAGTGGTAGTTTGGCCTACATGTTGTCAGAGGTTTCCTATGAACCATTCCCTTAAAGGTGCTCTATGTAGCAATTTAACATCAATAGCATCATTACCACATTAGTTTTCAGACATTAGCATAATTACTTTAAACTAACAAGACTGTCAACAAGAAGATAACAGTTCTCTACCAGCCTCATTTTACATTGTGTGCCACCAGGTAGGATTTCATCGGAAATGGAAGGATTGCTTTGCAGCACAATACAGGCAGAAGGCTGCTGTTCTTCCAGTGCACACAAACCTAAAGCCTTCTGACAATGGCAGGTGGTAGAACAAGTGAAAGACCAACATGTTTATCATCTTCAGTAATGCAAAAGAGAATACCTTTGACCAAGGAACTGAAAAAAGTGAAGCAGGAGAGTGATACAATTTGGGCAAGTAGCAACATTCATTAATATACAGGACTAGATGTTACTATCCATTGGGCCATAAACCAAGGTAAACTCTTGTAGAAGCCCAATTCCGATTAAAAAACAAACGAGTGATATAACCACCATCAGATGCAACACCATCAATTAGCCTATTCTTTTCTAAATAACTAGACAGCCTCTGAACCACAACACTAAAGAAAACCTTCCCTTCAACATTAAGTAGGCTGATAGATCTAAACTGACTTATCTCTATAGAGTCCCTTTCTTTTGGAATGAAGAGCAGGGGGAATGAAGATTCCCTCTGCGCCACGCCTCAGGAATAACCTGCTTCTTCCAAACTACCTTCATCAGTTTCCATAAAAACCTCAGTACATCTGGAGCACTCATACAGCCGGTAGGGGACTCCATTAGGCCCTAGGGCTGAAGAGGCCCTTGCACACATTACTATCTCTTGAACCTCTTTCCACCTTGGTGAGCTAACATCACACTGACTGTCTATCTCACCAATAGGTGGAATATCGGGGGGGGAGTGTGAGCTCTCTAAACCTTTCCCTATCTTTGTGCACTTCCTCCAAATATCCCTCAAGCTCCTGTTTTGATGCCTTAAGGCTACCATTCTTCTCCTTACTAAATAACGACATCATAAATCTAACTGCATCCTTGTAGAATGCTATTCTAACTCACTCTTTCTTTTTCCTGTTTTTCCTAATGTTCTCTGCTCTCCTTAATACTGCCAACCGCTCCTTCACATCTAGCTGCAAACTATTAATACCTTCCATCTCAACCTCTGTAGCCTTCCTCCACTGCCTCCTAAGCTGCCTTCTCTCCCGGATAAGTCTGTCTATCTCTTGTTGGCACCTGGATTTAAAGGTGCAATAGGCAAGATTTCTTACCTCAATAGCAGCGAGCGAAGAGTGGTGACGATTTCAGCGCCTAACCGAGCCGAAGTGTGTGCGGATGTGGAGAATGTGGTGTAAAGTAGTCCGATTGCCTGTTGTAGTTCGGGGGACAGTGTTTTGCTGATAAAGGTCTCCGTCGCAGCGTGGTCCGGTCACTACTTGTGGGAGACGGGTTTCCTGGTTGTTTACCTCAGTAGCAGCGAGCAAAGAATGGCGAATTTCAGCACCGAACCTGACCGACGTGTGGACTGGTGTAGGAAATGTGGTGTCCCGTTGTTGCTCAACGATGTGAAAACGATAACGGTCGCAGTCGCACCATAGTCCAGTCTCTACTACTGGAGTCTGGTTTCCTGGTTGTTGGGAATGCAAGTTGACAGGCAGGTAAGACATCCAATCATTTCATTGCAGCCAAATGGGCCATCGAATCATTTAATTCAAGCTGAAGGTCAAGTTAACAGGAACGTAGTCTGTCCAATCATTTCATTCGGACCAAATGAAATGATTGGATGTACTTATTACAGTATTACGGCCGCTACAGACACCAGATTTTTTTCATTTTTTTTTCAGAGCAGTTGATTTATTGATTGCTGTCGGGATATAAAGACAATTTCAACTAATATAACCAAAAATGCTTCTCAAAAAATTACATATCCTACCCAAGGGATCAGTTCTGGTCCAGAAAAATGAGGTTAACCAGGAAGTGCCTTAAACCTGCATTCTATGTAAAATCCATCAGGGGGCGACTCCCTGTTTGCAAAAAGAAATCGTTTCAATACAAGTCAATGGGAAAATG
>CABFOP010089841.1:9509-20249 GCA_900683385.1 Anoplogaster cornuta | reverse complement strand
AGCGACCAAAGAACGGCGAATTACATCACCGAAGTCCACCGACGTGAAGAAGGGTGTTGTAAATGTGGTGTCCAGAACTCTGCTTGTCCGTTGTATCTTGGTTAGTGTTTTTTAGCGACAGAAGTCCTCGTCCACCATAGTCCAGTGTTAATTACTCGAGCCTGCTTTCCCGCGATGTTGCGCAATGGAAGTCGGTAGGGAGGTACGCCAGCCAATCATTTCATTGCAGCCAAATGGATCATCTAATCATCTAATTCGAGCTGAAGGGCAAGTTAACAGACACGTAGTCTGTCCAATCATTTAATTCGGACCGAATGACATATTTATTACAATATTACAGCTGCTACAGACACCAGATTTTTTTCAATTTTTTTTCAGAGCACTTCATTTATTGATTTCTGTCGGGATATAAAGACAATTTCTACTAATATAACCGAAAATGCTGCTCAGAATATTGCTTGTATTACCTTTAAATGACGTTACTCTCGACTCGAAATATAACGTTAACGTTACGTTTATAGGACCCACTAGACTCGATAGCCGTATCGATAAGCCGTATCGGGTTTTGAAAAATGTGGAACCGGGTCCTTAATAGAACCGGGTCTCGATCACCATCCCTAATTATATACCAAAAAGGTTGTTTATTAAAGCAGACTTAAGAGCCTAAAGACCTATCTAGGACTATTATTTGCAATATGGCAGAAAGGAGAGTCATGACATGTGCTTATATGTGTTTTCAATCATTTGTTAAGGCTATCTGTGTGCCACTCACCTGTAGAAGGGAAGTCCTCTGCTCATTCTTCTGGACCTTAGAGGACAGATGGTGGAACTCCACAGCCATGCGTCCAAGGTGGGCTAACAGCTGGTTTGGGTTGGACTCCTCTGCAAAGATACTGAAGGAGCTCTCCAGTCTCTGCAGCTGGCTAGCTAGCTCCATGTTCTCCTGGGGCAGGAGGGGAATTACTCCTGCTCCCGCCACTGGCCCTGCCTGAAGATGTACACAGTCACACAGAGTCAGTCCTTCCTCTTCTGCTGGGAACCATTACAAATGTCAACCAGCAATGAGTCACAACACTGAGGGATCATCCATCCTTGCTATTTCCATGAAAAGCTGCAGTACATTTGTCTGTAAAGTCAAACCAGTTAGTCCTGTAAGATTTAAGTTTAGTCCACAGACCAACGGAAAAAATAATCTATCTTAAGTTGATAGTTGCTGTAATACTATTACAAAACATCACATGACAAAAGATTCTATGACATATAGGCCTGAAATATTCTGACAAAGATAGTGTCCTATTAAGACATTCCTTGAGATGTAGTGTGTGTGTGAATCAGTGGTGTAATTCTAGTTTGGTCTAGTAATAATCCTGGACTTTCCCCTAGCTGACTCAGGCCAGAGCTACCAGTATTGAGTTTGTTAGTGAGTCACCACACCAAGGATAAGTTCCTGATATTGGAGAAATGACAATAGAGAAGATAGGCTGAATTTAGCTTTAAGAAATTCCACGATACAACCATTTATCAGGGTTAGTATCGAGCACATGGTAATACACAAATAAGTGAAGTCTGGTACTTACAGTCTGGCCATCTGAAGTCTTCTCCTCCATATTCACCATCTCAAACTCCGATAATGCCTCCTGTAAAAAACAAAGACAGCATGGGTAAAAACAAGAAAATAGCAGTAGTCACAAGCAGTGTCCACAATTGCTTTGGTGATCCGAAGTTGTCACCTTTCGGTTTACAGCTGGCCAAATATGCCATCTAGATCCTCACAATACCTGAAGCAATACATATTTAAGGAAATACATGATGATATCAATGATCCTACAATCCTCTCAAACTTGTTTCTGCTTGAACAAAAAACTCAGCGCACTTGACAGTAACATTGTCCACACCTTTAGTACACATTACTTACATTGGGTTTCTCTGACTGGAGAGCCTTCCCTGAGGAGCATGGCTGCTCCTCCCTCTGGTCTGTACTGGGATGCCCTTGAGGCTTACCCTGACCTGAAAGGGACCATGGTCAACACCATGGTTAACCCAGGTTTCAGTCAAATAAAACAGCAAGTCATGCAGTAGCAACATTGTTCACAACAGTAATAAGCATATATGAACATATGTGGCTGCCAGGTGAAACTCATGATTACCATACATACTCTGTGTCTCAGTCTGAACAGGCCCTCCCATACACAGACTGGTGGCAAAGCTGGATGACTTGAGGGCCTCGTTGTCTCTCACCAGCTCCTCCACTCTCTGACGAAGCCTGGACGCCTCTGACTGAGACTCCTCCAGCAGGTCACCTACAAATCACACCAGCACCAGATCTGTTCATAGACTGAGATCTTGTCTCTGCCCAACCCTTAACGTATTCCAGTTGATCTAGTATCAGTGTAATAGCAGGCTAACAGTCATCCAATTACATAAGTACTCCACAAATAGGATTTGACATAGAAGCTTCAGAAGAAATTATGTATGTTGCAACTAATGCTCCTTTGGCGAGTCATGAATGCAGCGATGTAGATAGGCTCACTGATGTACAAGCATAACAGCACGCTACCAATGAAGTGAATCAGGTTTCACTGCATTCCTCCTTTTGTGCCTCAAGACAATGGAACTCCTGCGACTGTATGTGCATTTTGATGTTCAATTATCGTATCTGTTATAGAAGAAGTTCCTGTACTAAGAGATTAGGACTGGGCTACAGAAAAAGAAATCCAGAGCATCCCCACATATATTTTTTAAATCTACAAACATAAAATCACCAGATGTTAGGACAGACAACAGGACACCTGGCATGCAATCCCACAGAGCAGCTGGCATTAGCCCTCACGCCACAGCCATGAGGTTACCACATTGTTGTAGGCACCCACCTAAGCTCTTCAGTCCCTTCATCCTCTCCCTCAGTATGCTGTTCTCCTCCAGGAGCTGTCGGTAGCTGCTTCCCCCTCCGGTCTCCTCTCTGGCCTTGGACTCACTCCCACCTGGGTCGTAGATGCGATACGGGCCTTTCCCTTCCATCGCCACTGCTTCACTTACTAGACATGGTGCTCTAAACTAAGGAAATAAGACACCAACAGTTTAAAATGTGCATACAGTTTTTGATGTATGCAAGTTTTCAATGTACACGATACTGGAAACTAGTCAGTGTAAGATATGGGAAAAACAAACATGAAACAATGCAAGAGCGTTTCCCCATTACACAAAACAAACACAGCTTTGACAGGAGAGGCCCTAAACATAGAACATTGATTACATTATGGTTCCCCACCCTTTGCCATTTACTATGTAATGGGTCACAGTTAAATGTCACCATGAAGGTGGGACTTCTAGAAAAACATATTCATGGAAACAATTTGACTGTACACATGTACAGTAAAGTATGTAATATAAGCTATAAAACAATGAATGTCAAATGTCAACGAGGAGCCAGTGATCATGCATCATAAGGCCACACATCAACAGAAGCACTGTACAGTATGAGGTGAAATCACATTACCTTCAAGAAGTCCACTTTAACTTAAATGACTTATGCAATACCAATATTACAACCACTGAGAAATATAACAGCTAATGTTCCTGTCACTTGTTGTGATGATGGTTGAAATATCATGCAGCCAGACTTTCTACGTGAAGTGTTACTGTACCCCCTTGGAGTCTTTTCGACCTCTTTTTCTCTCTTCGTTCATAATTGATAGAACGACGAGTCTTAAGTATCCAGTCCGGCGAAGAGCATAAGGACCGATTGACAGGTTAGAGATGATAGTAATGACAAGCAGGCCGGCAACAACAACAGCAACACATACCCGTTCTCCTTTCGCGAGTCTCGTTCAAAGCAGCATCGATACGACTGCCCTGCCAGTCTGCCAGCTTGTAACATCTGGCACACATGAGCTAACGTGTATGTTAGCGAGATTGGGCAGCTAAGTTAACGTACGTTAATATCCGAGGAAGAAATTAGTCAAAATGAGTCAATGCAAAGTAAAAAAATAACTACATATTGTGTGAATTCTGAAAATAAATAGCTATCCAATAAATGAGTGTCAGATACAACACAAACTAGCTCATGTTAGCTACCTCCACTGGCTAAAGATGGCTAATATTAGTTTTCGCTGTTGTCATGCAAATTGATAGCAACAGCGTTAGCTAACGGTTAGCTAACGTTAGATGACAGTGCGGGACAGGGGGTCGCTATCTTCTCCTATATAACCATACAATTACTTGTTTCGAAACAGTATGCCAGTTCAGTAGCGGAGTTACACGACAAACCAACGAACAAAGAGGTGTCTATCTTTTGCTAGCTACCTTTCAGCTGGAGTGGCCTCTCTCTCGTCTCCTGCCCAGACATCTATTGCGGAAGTGGTCTGTGCTGTAACCTGGGAAATTCCACCTCGCCAAACGTTTGATATAAACAGCACTGATTGACAGCCTGCCGGGCCAATGAGGGCAGAGCTTTCCTTCAGCGGGCCACCAACAGCAGACATTAACCATATGTAAACATTGGAGTTAAAGGCTTTATATAAGTGTCAGTCATATTTCATGTTAAAGCTCCTCTAGACCAAGAATGATCAAACTTCATCACATCACAGACCCTCAAATATTTAGGAATCTCCATAAATAGAAAAGTATGGCTCACATAACAGTGGGGTAAGTGAAACCGATGATCAGAAGATGTACTTTTCTTGATTGGCAAATCAAATAGTAATAATTTTAAAGTAAACTACTTTTCATTCTTCTGTTGACAATTAAAACTGTTGACCTCCTTCTGTAACTCTTTTTTTTCTTTATATATATATATATTTATTTATTTATTTATTATTCATTATTTATTCATTTATATATTTAATAAATGTTTTTCCACATTTATTATATATAAATGTGGAAAAAATATTTTGTGGTTGTGTTAGATTTTTCCTCTGAACCTTAAAGATTATTTATCTCAGTTACAAAAACCTACTCAAGTCCATAGCATAGATAAATAAGCTATATATTTAGGATCTTATGCACTCACATTGCACTCAAAATACACTAAAAGACAGATCCAGAGCAACTCTGTAGATCTATTGGTTCATATAGGCGTTTGAGCTACCAGGATGTATCATATATGAGATATACTTTGTTAATTCTCCATATAATTCTATTTAGTACAGAACGGAAGTATTGAGATATTGACCCTGTGATGTGACAAATTTGTCACAGTTTGTCACATCACAGGGTGTGGTAAAACAAATACAACTTCTTTTTAAATTTGGATTTTCATACTTAACAATTTCAAAAATCGAATCTAAGCCACAACTTACACAAATAACCAAACTGCCAGATTGAATTTTTGTAATTGCAGGTCATTACTTGCTTCAGATGAAACATTCTTTAAAGCAATAGTGGCATCTTGTGGGGATTAAAGGGGCAATAGGTAATATTTCTTACCTCAGTAGCGGCGAGCAAAGAGTGACGACTTTCAGCGCCGAACCCCACCAACATGCAGGTGGGTGTGGGAAATGTGGTGTACGGAAGTCCGCTTACCCGCTGTCGCTCGTGTGAAAACGATAATGGGCTCCCTCGCACCGTGGTCCAGTGTCTACTACTGGTTTCCTGGTTGTTTGGAAATGCAAGTCAACAGGCAGGTAGGCCATCCAATCATTTCATTCCAGCCGAATGGGCCATCTAATCATTTAATTCGAGCTGAAGGTCAAGTTGACGTAGTCCGTCCAATCATTTAATTTGGTCAGAATGAAATGATTTGACAGACTTATTACAGTATTGCGACCGCTACAAACACCAGATTTTTTTCTTCTTTTTTTCCCAGAGCACTTGATTTATTGATTGCTGTTGGGATATAAAGACAATTTCAACAAATATAACCAAAATGCTTCTCAAAAACGTACCTATCATACCTTTAACAAAGGAGTCATCACATTCCCTGCTCTGTTGCCTTGCAAAGATTTTCACAGCACAGGGCCACTCCACAATTTACTACATCTAATTCAGTTCATCTTCAGTTCACCTTCATTGCATCACCGTGTAAATTTTGATTGTAACTGGACACCATCCAGAAGAGTGCTTGAAAATCAAAATTATTATCTGTGATGGTTCCCTTTGTTAATTGCATTTTGCTTTAATGCTGTAATGTTACACAATGTTAATTTAGAGACAGCAAAACCTTAAATAAGTCAAAAGTGAGCAAATGTCACTGTTTCTCATCAAAGTCAATCATGTTATGTAAAAATAAACACCCTCCACTATGATTTTAGCCACCTTAACAACAGTCTTCTTCAAGTCGTCTTGTGAAGTAGTCATACCATGTTAACATTACAAGCACCCAGTTTGCAGATACCTCTGCAGGGATCCATGTTAAGCCTACGCCAATCAGAACCACATTTATTGTATCTGTGCATGTAACTATTGCCCATAGATGTGTAAAAACAAGATAATTATCATTTCCTGTAATGCAAAAAGACTGGGCAGACCAGGAGCTCATGTCGGGAGCAGACCTGCTGCATATTGACTGTAAGTAGACCAGAACCACAAGACAACACCATCTCCCTTATATTTTTTAAATGGACACAACTATGACACCTAAATTCCAATAGATAGGTAACCACCCTGGTCGTTGGACTGGGAGAAAAACTGTCAGTATTTGGAATCATGTTGACGTTATGAACGCTCACCTATCTACTACCTCATCTGAGATGTGGCGTCTCAGCGGAGTAACAGTTACACCCAGTTGCTGTAAGTCAGGTTAGCCAGCAATACCTTTTATGAAAATATTCGTCTTCATCAGGGAATAATTAGGTAATAACTTAATGATTGCCTGACTTTCAGTTACAGATACCAATCATTTGTCTCTTTGTGAGCCATTTTGAGCAAATAACGATACACATACTACAGAAAAAGAGAATGAGTGAGAAAAAGAGGGTGAGTAGGCGAAAGAGAGAGCGAGTGGGTAGAGAGAGAGAGAGAGAGAGAGAGAGAGAGAGAGAGAGAGAGAGAGAGAGAGAAAGGTAGTGTGTCTGCTCTATAAAGTACAAATATAAAGTTTTGAAGTATAGATGTTGACCAACATCTATACCAACAAACTCCCGGTAGTATTAGTGAATGTGTATCTCAGAGGGTCATCAGTTTGCCAAAAAATAAGCAAACATACAGTTTATATGGCACAGTTATTGGTTTGTCCCCAAGCCTGCATCTACCACTTAACACCACACATACCTCTCAGCAAAGTGCAATCGTGTACAAGGTTTACATCGCTTTCATTACTGCTGTGTTGCTCTTAGATGAATAATAGGCTGATGTAGCCGAGCCTACAGTATGCAGAATAGCAAACAAAGGTCTGACGATACAGGAAATGTCACCCATCACATACGCCTGCTGGGCAACAAAATGTACGTTCTGCTCACTCCTTTTTCCTGTCTTTTATTTTCAAGGCATTTTCAGGGGCTCCTTATGACACATTCCTTTTCCCTAATTACACAAAAACGAGAGAGAGAGAGAGAGCAGATGACCCATGACGAAGGGCACTGGCCAGATTGGAGCCCATAATAGTATATGTTACAGTATGCACCTCAGCCTGCTGAGCCACAAGGACGGACCGGTCTGCCATGTCTTAGCAGCAGAAATCGGCAGCTGATAGTCATTAGCTCTGTGCTCCGTAATACAGAATGTCCTTTTGTTTACTAGTGTCGTCTAGCTGTAGACTCCTGTTGTCCTCTTGAGGCCTTAAAGCTGCAGAGGATCCATCACAAAACCACTATGTGGAACAGATATGAACAGGCACCGTCTTTCAGATATGCTGTCTATTTTGAGATGTAGAAGTAGAATGCTTTTGCTTTAATTCTGTTATATTACAAAAGAATAGAATAGAATAGAATAGAATAGAATAGAATAGAATAGAATAGAATAGATTTAACCAAAGGGAGAAACGCTGTCAGAAGTATTATCTCTTAATGGCCTCTTTCATGTCTTTATCAACTCTAGTCTACTCCAGATGTGAACTAAGAAACCATTTTGCCAGATGGTACATTATATTTCCCCCAGGTTATATCTTGTCTCAACAGTCTCTTTGTTGTATTTCTTGCATAACTTTGGCAACATAGGCTATGGTCTGGAATACAAACAGACGTTTAAGGACCAGGACAAAAAGTTATGCTGCCTCAATTAAGAAAATGTTAATGTGGAAAATGTTATGCTGTATATTTTTTAGAGCATTATGTCAGCATCAGGGTTAAAAAGCAATTTATTTAAATATAATAAAATTATAGAGCTGGTACTGTAGTATTCTCTCTTATAAAATAGTAACAATCCTAATAGTTAAAATTAAAATTAAATTATTCTTTTCGCTATGTTAAATCTGCCATCCATGTTACGTGCCAAATAAAGGACAAACACTCATTTCAGTGAAAACATCAAATAATTTCAATTCACCATGAAAAAAACAAACAGAGGATGCCATAGATAATGACAGAAAATGTTCTGTTACTATATCTCATATGATAAAACAAATAAACAACAACTCACCCACACATTCTGCTTGTGTCGGAGAGGCACTTTTTAAGGAAACTGGTGAATAGGGGGGAAGCAATTTCACTGTGCGACTTGGGGAATTCCCACATAACCCAGTAAAAGGGCCTGATACTGTATTCTCAGCCTGTTCAGAACCTGGTATGTGTCCAACTGTGTGGCCTGCATTTAGTGGATAAGACAAGTGAAAAAATTTGTGTGCATTTAAAAAATCTTTGTACGCTAGCATGTGGCACATGACTACCATGCCGCACATTTTTATGCAGCTCAACAAAGTTAAATGGAGTGACAGAGGCCATAATAAAACATAACCTAACATTTAATATTACCAAGATCAGCAGATCAAATGCAGAGAAAAATGTCCTACTTACTTGCATAGTACATGATTATGATTTGTTTGCTCAGGATGAGGCCAAAGAAAACCCCATAAATGCCTCTGAGGGGAGGATACCTTTGAAATATGTAAATTGCATTTCTTATTTCATATTGTATGAAATGCTGCCAACAAAAGCAAAAATTTCCCCATCTATCAAAAGGGGAATTCAAAGAACACTGCATATTTTCACATGGATTGCATTATAACAATGTGCTATTCAATTTAATCTCTGCGTTTGATATTTAACATTTAATGGAGCAATTAGAGATTGTGTGTGCTATTAAAATTAGTTTGACTGCTGCAGACTTTACTTGTTGCCTTGGATTTTGGCCTATTGCAGGGGATTTCCTCACCACATACGTCTTTTTTCTGCTTTCCTCTTTTAACTCAAAGATGGCCTGACAACAGCTGCACTCACACATATGCAGTGAACTGAGACACAGACTAGAACAGAGAAAGTGTGGCTTTAATATCAGTTGACAGCTGTCTGGTATCGAGCATCCAACCAAGATGCATGAAATAGGCAACAAATGGGTACAGCTTCTATCAGAATAAAATGTAAGCGGCATCACATTATATTCTCTTTGCTCATCCAAGTGTGTTTTGGTATGCTGAGTCATGGCCTAGGTAGCCTTGGAAGTCAGAGATCTACAATGTGGTTGGATGGAAAGCAGCAATGTGGTTGGATGAGCCAACAAGAGCATGATTTCTTTAAATGGAGGTCCTTTCATGTTAGCTGCTAACTGTTATACAGTAGTTGCTGTAAGGACAGCTATTTAAATAGTCCATAAAATTGCATCAAACAGCTTTATGAGCAACACTAATTCATGGGAGGTTGAGAGCCCCAGCAGATTCTTTTTTTCATGGCCAGTAGTTTCAGATAGTAGTTTATCCAGTACAAGAGGCAGTGAATTATAGTGGGGAGTTTCCTGATGTTAAATCTTCTATTTCCCATTCTGCTCCGCCCGGTGCTACTGCCAATATCAACAAAGTTAATCATTAAACTGAACCTAGCAGCTGCCCATACAAACCATCGCACCCCTCCCATAACACATACAGTAAGAAGAGCTAAGGCAAGAGAAAATGCAGCCGGTGACACCCACTAACCATGAAACTCCTTCTACCATTCAAAATTATTACCCATCAATGTAGAAAAAGAAAGAGACAACTATATATTGATTTTCATTCTTTTAATTTAGGTGTACATGATAGCTTAAAATCATACAGTAATCAATGGACGGCCTACGACCTGAAAGCACTCCTCAATCACTTGCAAGTCTCCAATGTTTTAGATCAGACATGTGGTCAAGCACTTTTCTACACTAAACTGAACATCTCCATACTGCATATGACTGTAAAAAAAAGAAGACTGAGAAAAAATATCCTGATTGCAGGAAGACGCAGACAATGACAGCAGACAACTTGGAAGGCAAGGAGGTCATAGGTCACTTGGTTTGGCTGAGTAGTGGCAGCAGTTAGGGACATTCACAATAGATACTGACAGTAACCCCCACAGCTCCATTCTGCGGGTGCTAATGCGCTCTTGTCTCGTGGTCTATCGGTGAAGTCTGTGTACGCAGCTTCAGTGATCGGATACACGTTCAATCCTCTCCTCCACAGAGCACCAGCAGGGTTTTACGGTAGTCTCCTGAGGTATCACCCTGAGGAAAAACACAAATGATAAGAGCTTGAATTAATGGAGAACATTTTTTTTTTTCACGTGATAAAATCTACTTTATCCACCACTAATCTTAAATAAATGGAGTCATAGGGTTAGTAACACACATTTATATATTATATACATTTAGCATAAGGTTAGTAACACACATTTATATATTATATACATTTAT
>CABFOP010089827.1:0-13375 GCA_900683385.1 Anoplogaster cornuta | reverse complement strand
TCTGATGGATGTACGCACGAAACTTGACAGGGCTCTCTAGTCTAGTCTAGTCTAGTCTAGTCTAACCCCTTAGTCCTGAATGTGAGTGATCTGTATCTCCGGCCTGAGGGCAGAAGACTATTACTATTTCAATGTCTGCAATAATAGTACAGTTACCAATCAGAGAAATAAATCCTTACAATGTAACTTTTGTTATCCCCCTTTCATATCACATATAATTATATGTGATTGGTGATTGGTTTATTAATAAACCAATCACCATCCTGGATTTATTTTTCGCCATACACTGCACTAGCTAGCGAAGTTAGCTTGCGTTAAAGATGGATACGTTTACATTCAGGAAGTATTCCAGTTACTTTTTGTCTAGAAGAAAGACAACCAAAATATTGTTGTCAATTTTCAACTAAGAACAGTTTCTAAAATCGAACCTGGCAGTATTTGGTTATCAGTCACAGAGGTGCACAGGCAAGGTATTGTGAAGGTAAGAGGAAACGAGGAATACGAAAAGTAATATTACTTTTGAAATGAGTAGAGAGTAATGATATATTACCATCTAATAATATATTACATTTGTTGAGTAACAAGCCCAATACTGCCTATGGGGGAGTATAGTGTGTCTGTAGTGTGTAGGATTTTGTGTGGTATAATTTCTGGCCTACATGATACACGTGTGATTTTTCTGTATACTGTAGTATCCTATTCTTCTGGAATTTATTATTATTTTAAGTATTGCTGTAGTGTTGCAGTTCTTTTTCATAAAGGTCACCAGAACCCTTTTGTTCAGGTCCAGCTGGAGCTTCGGTATATGCTTGATATGAAACTGGCCTTATTGTTTGGGGTTAATGTTGCTGTTGTTTCTGATGTAAAAGTGAAATGGTACTGCCTCTGCTCTCACTGATCAGTTAGAAAGTGTTGTGCTATGATACTTAAATCTAAACAGTCAGCCTTGCGGGGCAGTTGAACAGAAATGAGTCTAGTGGCCTTTACTGTACAGTGCATGGCGTGCTGTGTCCTTTGCGAAACTGGTATTTTTAGTGCAACAGGCATGCATTGGTATATTGTAGGTAACAGAGACAGCGTGACTGAGTGAAACAAGATCCCACCGATCTGGTCAAAGTCTGATTTGGGCAAAGTTTGCTCAGTGTCAATGCCTGCTGTCACATGAACCGAAGGAGCTGCCTTGCACTGAAAAACCCACAAGCACACAACAGCGGATGTAGATTTAAGGAGGTGGAATGATAGTCCCTCCCCATGCTGTATTAGGAAATCTAAAATAAAACTTTTACTTTCCAAACCTGGATTTTCTACCACTGTTAAGGTTCGGTCTAAGAGGTGTGTGCGTCTGCTTTTCCACATATTCAGTCAAAAAGTATACAATTATATGTCTTTTCTCTATCTTTGTCAGCTTTACTTCATTCTTTCCTTCCCTCTTTCCAGCTTTAAATGTTCGCATTGTTCTAATCTTCGAGTGCATGGCCTCGACAGCAGACGTTCACAAAAGTAGTTTCACAAGTTAATTACGGGTCAATGGAAATGATGGCCTCGCTAGAATTTAGATCAGAGCATTGTTTGAAAGACTGATGAGAATGCACACTCAGTATGAAGAAACAGCGACTCCTTGTCCTTGTCACCAAATAAAACGGCCCTAGTTAAAGGTCACAAAGCGAGCGCCATTCTAAAGAGCCATCTGTCGGTAATAGATGGAACAAGTGGGTTACTGTCCGCTCCGTACTGCTGTGCCAATAAATGTCGCCTCTGTGGTTTACAACTAAATAGCAAATGTTTACAGGCAAACCCGGACTGATTCAGCACGGCTCCCGGTGGCCCGTCTGCCTGGTCATTGATTTGCCCTGCAGCTGTGGCCCGCAATCAAAGCACAGCATATAGAAACCGAGAGGGTCAGTGGAGCCGAGCGTCAGAGAGAGTTGAACAGAGGTGATCGTACTCTAGATCCGCTAGATTTGACACGGCTTTCGTTGTGCCCCTTGATTGTCATGAAACGTGATTGGTCATTATAGCCTACTGTGATTGGCTCGATGGGCCTGCGTGACAGCGGGTCAAAATGGACAGAAGAAAGGAAGAGGTAGAGCGGAAAGAGAACAAGAAAGTGCTCCAGTTTCCATGTGTGTGTGTGTGTGTGTGTGTGCATGTGTGTGTTCAAATAGGCAAATATAAGCTGATGTGTTTGTAGAAGAGAATTGAATACACTACTGATGGGCTTATGAACTGATAAAATGGCAGCACTGTTGCCATGTTTGGTGGTGTGAGTCATGTAAGAGTCAATAGGAATTCGTGGAAATTCTATTGATTCACTCTCATTTATTCAGTGGTGAATGCTTTCAAAGACTTGTTGCTCGTGTGGAGGCAAAGTGGCCTGGATGTGATGTGCCCGGCTGTGTTTACAGGGGTAACTGAAAAGACCAAAACAGATACGACAAAGGAAAAAGAAAATCCAGATTTTGTCAACAACATAATCACTTAATGGCTCAAAGTAAATATTCAATTGATTGATCTGCAGTCAACAAGATGGCATTAGGAGTCACACTTTCCCATTACTTGGATTACGGGCGGCTGTGGCTCAGGAGGTAGAGCGGGTCGGCCACTAATCAGAAGGTTGGTGGTTCCTCCAGTCTGCTTGTCGAAGTGTCCTTGGGCAAGATACTGAACCCCAAATTGCTCCCGACGGTTGCGCCAGCACCCTGCATGGTAGCTTGCCGCCACCAGTGTGTGTGTGTGAATGGGTGAATGTAGGCAATGTTGTAAATCGCTTTGAGTGGTCGGTAGACTAGAAAAGCGCTACAGTATATATATGCAGTCCATTTACCATTTGGACAATGTGTTGATGCAGTTAAAGGACTTTCTCTATTCTGTGTAATACATTACATAGAGTTGTTTTAGTAGCAGCCGAAAGAAAACAGAGAGTGTTCAGCTTAATTTGTTTTGGCACCAAAGGTCAGAGACAGGATCATTATCTGTGTTTGATCACAGGACAGTCCGCCTCCCCTTGATTCATTAGTTATTCAAACATGGATTCCAGGCAGCTGCTCTACCCTGAATGGAGCTAGCCTCACAACTTAAAGTCACATTGAAGCTAATTCTCCATATTCTCCATATTGTAATGTATACCTACTTAATAAATGCCAAATATTTTCTCATATTTTTATATCAAATTCCCATTACTTCTCACTTGGCTTTTTTTCCCTTTCAGTTTCTTTATTGCATACCATAAAAATTCTAACCAATAATACAAACACAGATTTTTGAATAATTCCCCTCTCTTCCATCATATCAACACTGCAATTTCACAACTTTCAAAGTGACATGAATAACAACATGGTACCCTGTTTCCTTTTCCTAAGACACTGTGGTTGCATCCCAGTGGCTGGAATTTATTCATTTTGAAGAATCCAGAATTTGTTACGGCTCAAGGTGAACTTTTGAATATGTTGAAACAGTCCCAAATGTCCCAACATCCTGTGTGAACTGAAAATATGTTGAATTACAGAAGCAACACACCAACAAAATTTTCCTTGTGGCTTTAATACAACTGACACAAACCAGCTTATTTCTTCATGTAACTGATGTGAGTATTCAGGCACGTTGCACTGATTTCATGTAATGAAAAAATACAATTAGTCAGGTTAGTGAATATTAATATAGTTTTGTTTTAAGTTTAACTTTAATATCGCTTAACTGTGAATGTTCTCAAAGGAAATTTGAGAGTCAAACATATACTTAAAATAGCCACCTCCGTTACTCAACTGATAAAAATCACGACAATATAGCAATGTTCCCATATAAACAGCATCTTCTCCTTGTCAATCAGCTCTTTAGTGGAACGGCATTGGTTGTTCAATGCAGTGAATCCCTCATTTCCAAAAACATTTCCAATGTTTTTGCAGGGAAAGGATTATTCACATTGGAAATTATTGGTGGCTTCATTGTGTCATTGGAACTCAAGAGTGAAGGTGATTCAGGACAGTTGCAGATACATAAGGGAAACCAAATGTACAACAGCACAGATGCATGTCTGGTCTATAAACATACCTGCAGTATTACCAGTACCAGTTTTTAAATTGTGGCCACTCTGGGGATAAGTGTAATGGTTTCTCAGAATAAGACCACACTTTCCATAAGCCCTATTACTCTGCCTTTCTGTCCCAGGGTGACACCACCACTTTGGGGTTTTTCTTATTTGTTTTCTCAGCCTCATCCCCTCATGTATTTGTTGCCTGAATCAAAAACCCATTGCAAAAGCAAGAGCTTGAACAAGGCACCCCAATTCCTCCTGTGGAGCTGCTAGTGGTTGTGCTGGGCACCTCCCACATGTGAGCAACTGTATGAATGTGGAGCAGGGCAGCACTGAAAAAGAGCATGTTTGCTCAGCAGAAACTCTGGATGAATAAAGGTTAAAGGAGAAAAAAAACTGTGCTGAGGATGAATTCTTGCTGGGACCTAATAAACCCTAACTAAAAACAGCACAGAGACGGTTCTTTTTTTGTTTTCTGGCCCTGGTCTCATTTGTCTACATTTGTCTTGTATACCACATTATGAAAATTAATTTGACATTTACGTTACATAAGTGAGCTATCCAATGTTGATTTGAGAAAATCTTGAACATGATGCATGACAAAGTGAAAGGAAATCCACACAACATGCAAACTCTGCACAGAAAGGCCCAGGACTGGGAGTCGAACCCAAGTCCTTCTTGTTGTGAGAAGTACTGTCCTCGAAGGTCAGCAAGAGGGATCCCACTTGTCAATGTCTGCTTCATTATGAATGCATGCTATTCATGTAGACTCAGGAGACAGAGGACAGACAGAGGAGCTCTTTGCAGTATATCAGCTCTAACTTAAGAAAAACTCAAGCTTTTCAAAATACAGCCTTCAACATTTTGTAGTCAGACTAGTTCACAGTGAGGGCTGTGAAAGGAAAATTCTAAAATTGGAAGTGATACAGACCAAGCCGTCATCATTCGATGCCTCACTATCTGATGTTAGTCTATATCTGCAACTAGCTTGACTCCCTGACACAAACAGCCTCTGATTGTCACAACTCTGAAGGTGTCTGTACTTTATTAATACATAAGGTATTTTTGGATGGGTAACAACTGTTTTTATGAAGAAGAAGAAGATACACTTTATTCCTCCACGTTTTATGCGGCAGGGAGGATGGCCCATGAAATTATTTCTCTGCATTTGACCCATCCTGGCCTTTTTCACTTCCCCTCCAGGGGCAGCCAAGAGCAGTGGGCAGCCCACTACGGCGCCCGGGGACCAACAACGCCAGATCTTGTGTCCAGTAATGGTCAGGGACAGGATGGGAGGAAAGTGAACTTCGCATGTTTTTAACTGGGGGTCTTATTATCGAAGGAGAGCACGGGGAGAACATGCAAACTCCACTCAGAAAGGCTCGGGAGATAGCCCACTCGGGCACCAGTGTCTATAGCGCCCCAGGCGGGAATCGAACCCAGGACCTTCTTGCTGTGACACCGTACCCCACTTATGCTAATGAAAGTGTGTGGGCACTCGGTGTCACCACCCTCTATGGAGGGGAAATATTTTCGGAGAAGCAGGTTTTCAAAACAACAGGCATCTCCAGCTGCCAGTCAGGAGCAGCATCAGCTCTCCCCTTTGCAAATGAGGAGAAAGTCCTGTTTATTTGCACTGATACAAAGTACATCAATCACACGAAACAAAATCATAAAGAACGTGGAAGGTTTTATAACTGCATTCATCTACCAACATAAGTATACATGTTAAATGGCTCAAATTGCTGTTGATTTCTGAGTCAGAAGAACTGAATGGATTATGGAGTGGATTCAGGCATTATTGTGCTACTGTATACAATCCATGAACACCTAAAGATATGTATGCTTTACAGCACCATAGCGCCAGTCCATCTAAAGTTGTCATACATGAACTATGCCTTACACACATTCCTAATGTAACAGGTATACAGTAATTGTTAAAAGGAAATTAATTAGGGTTTAGGATCTGGATCTGATAGCAGCTGTTGATGATCAAATTAGATGTCAGGGATTTGCTGCGCTGAAATATTGCAACACATATAATTCCCCCGAAAGCAGGACACCACTTTCCCACAAATGGCACCATGTGTGAAGGTTAACACTGAGCAATAAAGGGAGCCACAGAGAATGAGAATGAAGCTAATGAGAGGCGATAAGATTCACTCCGGACTTCAATTTCAAGGATGGAGGAGCTAGGTTCTCAGAAAGGACCAGAGACTGACATGAGGAGAAAGGTCTTTAATGAGTGACATTAGAGAAGGCGGAAGCAGTAATATCCTTGAGGCAGGACACAAACCCTGTGTAGACAGTGGGTTCTGAGCCTGCCGGGTTCATGAATCCCTTTTATGGAGTCGAGATTTGCGAGACGATATGTCATATCAGCTGCCTCATGACCATATGTTTAGAGACTCATGTGTGCTCTCTCTGCATAATTCACAGGAGAATTTGTAGACTTGGACAGTGACTGCAACAGATTTTGAATAATGTGATTCAGAGTGGTTTCCTATGACAAACATTGTAGTTGCTGATGTAGGTTGAGCACACGAGGTAAGCAGAGCTTGAATTGCCACACTCAGGGTTTTCCACAAAACTCATTTATGAATTTCAGACCAGTCAGCCCCTTCAGTGAAACTGAACTGCTAACACCTGACCTCAAAATAAAATGGCCCAAATGGGTTAAAGCGAGCGTGTACAACTCAAGGGACAGCCTGACCAGACAGGGTGACCAGAATTAATTTCAACTATGTATCAGTGTGGGGAAGTTTGTGGCTTCTGTAACAGCAATAAGAAGACAATTGTCAAATAAGGTTATAGAAAAATCATTAACCTGGCTTCCCATTACTGCTATCTTGTCAGAGAAAATACATAACTCGATGACTAAATTAGAGAGGAACTAAATAAACCATGACCTATCCCTTGACCCAGTCCGGGAGAATTTAATTTAATTTAATTCACTATGTACAATGGTCATCACTGGTTTGCACGGCACACCTCAAATGAGAATATCATTCCCCTCTTGGCTTGACAAACTTAATCTGACCATATCTAAAACTTGCTGGGCGATACGCTGTCTGATTGTGTTGCAAAGCAAGAAAGGTTTGAATTCAGAGTGAGTATCAGTCCATCTTCTTGAACACACTGCCCTGCAACATGCACTCAAGGAAATAAATTGGTGCTAAGATGTTGGATTGGCTCATACATTATCATACATCATCAATATGAGCCGTGTCTCTCCTCAAAACTCCTGAAAAGCCTGAAGCAACAGTACAGGTATATAAGATCATATACAGTATGTATATGATGTATGTATATTTAAGCTTCATGAAAGAAGCTTAAAATATTAAATGAATATATTTACATCCCAAGTAACAGAAATGACAGAGATTTATGGTGTTCATAGTGTCTGTCTGTGTCTTTGCAACCTTTCAGTATAGAAACATTAGACAAAAACCAGAATGCTTGGCCAGGACATGGGACAAAATGAAACCAGAGCTAATCTGTATTGGCTTTGGTCAATAAGAGGCCAATGTGTACACTTCAGGCATTTAGTAGATATCCAGAGCGACTTACAATAAATACATCAATAGAATAACTGCACTAAGATAGTTGAATAAATAAAGAACATACCAGTGTTGCCTGTCAGTTATCATTGGGAAAGATATGAAGAGCCAAAATGAAAGAACAAAACTTTTTTGAGTGACATGAGTTACAGAAACTTGTGTTGGTGGGTACATGGGAATTTGCATTCCTCTGACTGTCTCACAGGTTATCTGACACTGGAACGTTTTGGACACAATGACCAAAACACTTGCGTACCAAACCCTTGATTCTGCAAAATACAGGAATATTTTCACTGCAATTTGAAATCACACATTTTGCAGAACAATGTACATTTGGCACAGTCTTCATAACTAAAACCCCTCGTGTTCACATGGAAACCACTGCCATTCAAAACGCTAAACTAAAATTTTCAATTGACTGACTTACAGACTCACAGTTACAAACACTAGTGTTCAAATACAAATCAGCTCAGGGCCAAAGGTTAGCGCTCATGTTTTGAAGATGAATGCATGGCAACATTACAGAGAGAGACAGAGGGAGAGGAAGGGTGGGGGTTAGAGGAGGAGGAGGAGGATGTTGCAAGATATTTGTGAAGTTTTGCATTTTCTGGCAGTCTTTGATTTATGTTTAGAATAAAGAGAAATTAGGTACAATTTCAGAAAATGTGTGTAAACAATTCAGGAAAACTATTTGAATATTTTCTGTAAGTGGTGTCTTCAAGTGTAATGTGTGATAATAAAACACATTCTTCTGTTTAGTTTCTTTTAAAAGTCTTTAAGTCCAAAACAGTGATCATTTTGAACCACTGAACAGGCATTAAACATAATTAGAGGCACATAATGTTCTCCATTAGTCTCAATGGATGCATGAATGCCTTGAAGATCTAAATTCAATTGAGTTCAGTAGAGTGCCCATAATTTGACTGAACATGTCCATTAATATATACTCCATAACCCGTTCAACTGTTTCAAACTCAGAAAACATTATTTCCCATTAAAAGGCTACCTTGACACTTTATAATTCATTTTACCTGGCACTTATCACATTGCAGGAGAGCTTTGGTATTGACATAACTTGCATTTGTTATTGAAGGCAACTGTCACCGCTAGCAGCAACCTATACAGCTGAAAGTTTTAACCATCAGTTTTATTGAGGAATACTCACAATAGAACTCCTTTTTCATGCAAGATCCAAATATATCAAAAATATGTTGTTTCCCTTTTTAATTATGTGGTGTTTTTGTGTCTCATGGCTGAGTCTAGGCGGATGTTTTTATTGAATCCTTCACTCACTCTTCAATCTAAATATAACCACCACAGTGGAAATTATTAATGCTTCTTAATTTAAACTTTAGCCATTCAAAGCAAATGTTTGCAGGGTCTGAAAATGGAAACCTGCCTACAAATCATAGCAATTTTAAGTGCTCACAATATGTTCATATATAGTGAAAATGGCATTATATTAAAATGTTTCTGACGTTTTTATACGCTGGAACTTGAGACACAGTGACCAAAACCCTTAATTCTGCAAAAATATAGGAACATTTTCTATTTTTCGAAAATATGAAATTCGCAATTTGAAATCACACTTTTTGCAAAATAGTATACACAATTCTATGTTATGGGCATCGCTTGTTCACATGGAAAGCACTGCCACCCAAAATGCTAAACTGAAATTATCAGTTGGTCACATTGACTACTCACAAATACAAACACTAGCAAACACATGCTAAATCAGAGAAGAGGGCGAAAAGGTGAGCTCTCCTGTTTGGAGATGGATGGGTGCAACACTGCAGAGAGAGGAAGAGCAAGGGTGAGGTAAGAGGAGGAGGAGGAAGAGCAATGAGAGTAAACATACTAGATGAGATCTGGACCACTTTGGTTGACCACAATGTGACAATGAAGGAGGCTGGGCAGAAAGCACAGCCCAACCTGAGTTGCTTCAAATCATCAGATGAACAGTTCTATAGAAATCTCAAGACTAAACCTACTCTGGAGTTTCAAAAGAAGATCTCAGATGCCAACGGCTGACCTCTTGCACTGAACTGGATCTCCAAAAACAAACAAACAAACAAACAAACAAAAAAACCCATCTTATTTCTTTCTTCTCCAGTATTTTACATGCTGCCTAAAATACACCAGTAAGTCTGATCAAATGATGCCAGTAATGATTCTCTTTTGTGATCACTACCCAACTGTGTTGATTCTTTCATAAAGCCGTATGTTCCAAAGCTTCCTTCATATGTCAAGGACTTATTATAAACAAGATATCAGTACCGAAAGATCTACCTATAGTGACATTATTCTAGTTGCCCCTGATGGAGAAACCCTCTATACCAACATCTCCCATGAGAGATGCCAGGAGGCCCTTGAGTATTATCTACATGATCGCACCAAGGAGGTTCTTCCTCCCAGTACATTTATTTGTGAATTGGTTGCTTTGGTATTTAAACTAAACTACTTCTACTTCATTGGAGATTTCTATCTACAACTTGATTTTTTAATTAAACTCTGTTTTAATTAAACAGAGTTGTGTTTCTAACATTGAGAGAAATCCCTTCTATCCCCAAATCCTTAAATGGATGGATCCTTGGATAATGTCTTCTGTATATTCCAGGACTGAGTTGATTGGATTTGTTGAATTAGTTTCTTTACTCAACATGTGTATCTTTTCTGGATTATGTGGATTGAATTGTGCAATGGCAGCCTCATCACTAGCGTGTACAAAAAGGAAACGGATTGTAATACATTCCTCCTAGCTACCAGCTCTCACCCTAGAGCCATGAAACACAGCCTGCCTATTTAGGCTCAGATGCCTCTGTCACTCTAATGAGGGCTTCACTGTAAAGCTGCTGCTATGAAAAAATTGATTATATAAAGGTTATCCCTCCCAGTGTATTGATGAGGCTTATCAAATTGCACTTTCAAAATCATGCTCTGATCTTTTACAAAACAAATGTGGAAAAAGGCAAAACGATGAGTCTGCAGGAGTGGCCCTAACCTCTGTAATAAACTAGTGCAAGCCAACATTTCATCCAGCTCCAAACATGCTCTTTTAGCCCCACTCAAAAATGGGAACAACCCCTGTGGTAATTGTGGTCAGTGCCACAATATCTATAAAACTTCCACATTTAGACACCCAAGATCAGGCAAAAGGTTCTCTGTCAGGGTTTTATTTATTTATTTTATCCCATGTGACACCAAGGAAGTTGTGCATCTATTAAGATGTCCATGTGATAAATTGTACATTGGCAAGAGGGATATTATATTGGATCTACTGTACATGCTAGATACACTTCAGCCTACATCTTCATCTAGTTTGAAGGCATTTACACTGTCCACAGACAGTGTTCAATATAATGGTTTCCTCTATGATCTATGAAGGCTTTTGGCATGATTTTCCTCTCATAGCCTGTTCTCTATTGTAGATTGTTTCTATAAGGGTTTTTATGATTGTATGTCTTTGTTGTCCTTGTCTTCCTTCAAACATGTCACCTGTAGGCTACCTTCACCGATTTGTAGTTCTTGGCAATGGGAAGTTGTACCACGCAGTAACTGGTAGTAATTTGTAAATAATGGGACCTGAAGACATTTTACAGGTATGGCCAAATCTAGTCAAGCTTCGAAAAACAATTACAAAAACACAGATTTTTATCTCTATTTCAATTTAGGGTAAGGCCTAAGGTCTCCAATACAGTTAAGGTTAGGGGTTTGGTTTTGGCCAGAACCAGATCGACTAAGAGGACATTTACCAACACAAGTAATCAGAATGAATGAAAGAGAATTTTGATGAAGACGGGTTCGTTGGCAACATTGTTTGCTGTAATTCAACAAAAAAATAATAATTTTTGTTTATTGGATTTTTAAGGACGGGTAGTGTATACATTACAGTGGCAGCACTCTGTGTTAGAGGCAAGATAAAGTAATGTCCAATTAAAACAAAGCACAGGATTGAAAAATATATGCAATTATAGTAGAACAAGCAGCCAACAAAAAATAAAATAGTATCAATTTTTAAAATAATAAATATTCAGGAAATAGAAGAGACACAGAAAACAAAAGACAAAACAAAAAACAAGCACTGGCAACAACAGTGATCCCAAAGATATGTGAATGTGATACACCGCAAATAGGACCTTATCACATCCTGCCAAGCACATGGGGTATACGAGTCAGTTCACTTCTGCTGGGATGTCAACCATTTGTCGAGAAGCAGTTTCCAGATTTTCCTTATTGGCGAGTTTATATCGAAGGCCTTCCATATGAATCACATTTCCAAGCTCCTTCAGCCATTGGTGGAATGTGGGGCTAGACTCAGATTTCCATTGTTGTAGAATGAGGTGTTTCGCTAGCAGAGTGCAGAGTGAGATAGCCTGAACAATGTGGTTGTCTATGACAGAGTTCACAGATGGCGAGAAAAGGGTCTGGTGTTATTGTTTTACTAGTCAAATATGATAGACCAGAAGATGTGGAGCTTGGCGAATTATAGCACCGAACCCCGCCGACGTGAAGGTAAACCATCCAATCATTTCATTCCAGCCAAATGGATCATCTAATCATTTAATTTGAGCTGAAGGGCAAGTTAACAGACACATAGTCTGTCCAATCATTTCATTCAGACCAAATTAAATGATTGGACGGACTTATTACAGTATTACAGCTGCTACAGACACCAGATTTTTTCCATTTTTCTTTCAGAGGACTTGGGGTGAATCCCAATTCACCCCTTGGCCCTTACCCCTACCCCTAAACCCTACGTTTGCGCGTTCACGTGAAGTGCGAGGGCTGTCCCAATTCGTTTTGGACCGAGGGCTAGGGGTAAGGTGTAGGGCTACATAGCCCTCAAAACAGAGATTTTTCAGAGGCACACTTCAAAACGAGGGGTATGAGAAATCTCCCAGAATCATCGGCAAGGTGGTGGCGAACGCTGCACAAGCAACAAAAGAAAACCACAAATGTAATAATTTCTTCCTTAATAAAGATTAAAAAACATATGATAACCATGTATTATCTGTTTAATTTTCTTTATAACAAACATAACAAAAAAATTTGCTATGTTACAAGATTGTTTTATGGCTGTAATAAGTAACAATGAACTTGAACTTGAACTTGCTGCTTGTTACCGCTCCGAGCGGAGGAGATCCGCTCTGAGAGGCTCAGATCACCGGCTGATATCCAGAGAGCACCGCTGTTATTCTGTCATGAAGTGGTCTGGTAATGAAGCAGTGTTCTTTTTTATTTTATCACTGGTTTGATCGACTGGTCGTGTTGTCACCAGCGGATTGAAGCCGAGACGTAACTCGCTGTGTGACTGTGTCAGACGGGAGAGCCGCCGGTCAGCCACGAGAATCTCCGCGACTGACACGACTGACTGGTGGTCGTCCTGAGAGGGCAAAGCTCTGGTTCCTGCCTTTTTCATTACGTTTTAATATTTTTTCAGGCGAGAAAATAACCATGTAGATTATGAATATGTGGTCAGTTTATCCAAATAACTCCTGTGTAAGCAGCTCTGCCTATCCAGGAAACAGCTGTTCACATCTCTGACAACGTAAATGCAGATTTCCAAACAGCCGTTATTTGGATAAACTGACCACATATTCAGAATCTACATAGTAACATTCTTGCCTGAAGAAATATTAAAACTTAATAAAGTTGCATATTAACAGTCCTACAACAAAAAGTGACGATTCTGAACCGGTGACAAACTCATGGCGGGTGTTTATGTAAACGTAAGATGGTAGTCGCCCCACAGGTTAAAGGTAATACGAGCAATGTTCTGAGCAGC
>CABFOP010089823.1:0-15602 GCA_900683385.1 Anoplogaster cornuta | reverse complement strand
TGTAATGGGTTATATGGACAGGCTCATTAACATCATCTGACTACGGTCAACTGTTTGAAATAGTATGTACTGTATAACTAATGCCAAAATATAAAATGCTTCTTTACTGTCAAATATAAAAATGTTCTGATTACTCTTACTATAACAGATTAGAGCACACTTTTTAGCCACCCCACCACATGCTCCCTTGACCCGGTCCCTGAACTCCTTCCCTTCCTGGACCACCTCATCAACACATCTCTGGTGTCTGGATGCTTTCCCTCTGCTTTCAAGACTGCCAGAGTCACCCCCCTTCTGAAGAAACCAACACTTGACCCCTCTGAGGTCAAAAACTACAGACCGATGTTACACCGTTGCAGAAAATGTGCAACAGCGACATCTGCGGTCACACATTTCGGTGGTCACAGATTACGGTGGAACACCGGTTTCCCTTCTACCCTTACTATCCAAAACTCTTGAACGTGCTGTCTTTAATCAACTGTCCTTGTACCTCCACCAGAACAACCTCTTGGACCCCCACCAGTCCGGGTCCAAGGTGGGCCACTCGACCAAGACCGCCCTCCTTGCAGTCGCTCCACGCCACTAGAGTGAACTCTCTGCTCTGTCCTGATACTCCTGGACCTGTCTGCAGCGTTTGACAGGGTGAACCACCAGATCCTCCTCTCCACCCTTGAGGGGATGGGTGTCTCAGTCGCTCCTACCAGGTGACATGGAGAGGGTCTGTGTTGGAACCACGCAGGCTGAAGTTCCACAAGGACAGTAATACTGTACTCTGTTCATTTAGCATAACATTTGCGACCAGTAATCATGTGTTGCCTAGAATCAGGACTTGAGCATCTAATTCAGGACATTCATTCTCCACTTGTGTGCTATTTTTAAACAGCAGCAGCCGTCCGCATCATGTCAGGGATGGAGTTGAGCAGAGACAGGAAGCCCATCTATTACATGAAAATACCAATAAGCCCAAGGAAGCAATGAAACACCATACCATATTAATGCAGCTATTATGTCACATCAAGCATAGCCAAGTAGGCCTAATGAGCTTTTCACTGTGTAGTATCCTAAATAGACTACATTACAACCTCCAGCCCAAGCAGATATTTGTTTGGGTGTAAAAAAGAAAAGAAAAAAAGAGTTGAGGTAAAAAATAATTCCAGGCCTAGTAAACAAAGAGAATGGAAATGGATTTTGCCAACAGCTGCGTTCTGTGCTGGTTTACTGAACACTAGAGGGAATGGCACACAATGCAATTTCCTGTGGGATACAATAATGAAATGTTCTCAGATGTGGCCCCTCTGAGCAGCTTTTTATTTTGATAGGTCTGAATACTTCTTTCTCTGGTATATCATGAGACCTTTAGTCTATTTACCATATTAAATATAATATTGGAAAATAAACAAACCTTTTTAACAGGCTTGTCTGCGCAGAAGTTGTTGTTAGAGAGGCTCAAAGAGAATCACATATTGTGGAGGATAATATGTCTCCATATTGGTGCCACCAGAGTGGATCACAGTACAGACATAAACCTCAATCTGTATGCCAGAAAAGACTTTCACAGACGTACTAATTACAATATAAACATTTGCCCACTGGCTGTAACCACAGAGCTGTATAGATGATACAGTCCACAACTCCACTGAGCTCTGAGCTCACCTGCTACGCAATTTGGATGAGTGTAACATGCACAATTCTGGGGTTGAACATGGCAGTGGAAGCTAATTTTACAAGACACATTCTAGGAAACTGTAATGTTGCATTATGGTGCCACCTGCAGGTATCAGGAAGAAACAACATATATTTCCCTTGCCTCAAACAAACCAAAGTTCATGTGAAACGAGTTTGCCACAACTGTGAATCCTTGCAGTTGCTGCTGCTGAATTCCCAAAGTCATGAGTAAACAACGTGAGCAACCAGTTGTGAACTGATTGAGACTGGAATCTGACAAACGGGACAAAAGGATAACCTCTTGGTTTTGTTTATTGTTGCATACCAAACAGTTAAAATAATATAAGTCAGTTCAATACCAAAAAACAAACAAAACCAAAACATTAATGCCTCTTTTAAAGGCCAAATTTTGGGCATGAAAAGATTGATAGACAAAATATATTCAATTACTCTTACATAAAATTACAGTATAAAAATAATGTATTAAAAGTCAAGTAGAAACTGCTGGTAATAATTTACATGATTGCAAATGTGTTGCTCTTCATGGCATATTATTTGGCTGGTTGAAACCTTGTCGAGATTAATGGAAATATTGATCGTTACTCCTCTGATGTTGTTGCTGTGGCCATCTCGAGTTCACATGAGGGGGATCTGGACAACTCATGACAACGTCTATGGATATGGGAAATGAAAAGCGATCCAACATCTGAGCGATTTTCTCCTGGGGCACACCATGCTTGTTCCTCCTGCAGGGCACACATGGGGGTTACAGTTAGGATGGGATGTGCTGTCATATTATGGGAGTATAATGTGACAGGAAATAGCAATAAAAATAAACATACTTCTCCAACTCAAAGGGATCAAATTTCCAGCTGGTGTCAGGTTCATGGAAATAGATTCTGTATCCTCTCTCCAATGCCTGTAACAATTTGTACATTTTTCATTGGGCCCTATGCAGGTGGTGTGGTCCTTATCTGAGATAATACTGCAGCTAAATACAGCTAAATACGTCAGTATTTAAGAGCAACACCCACCATTTTGACGTATGGCTTCATTTCCCAAGCTTGGATGTTTGTATTATCAATAATTATAGGAGAATGTCCCGCATGCATAGCTTCTTTAGCTGAAAGAGGATAAAGAATGAGACAAGTTGAACCAAGTTCTTGCAAGATGACAGAAATTATATACGTTCTCAAACCACATTTAAAAAAGTAGTTATCCACCCAGCATTTTTTTTCTCATCAGATTTTAGCATCACTCTGTTTTATATTAATGGTTCAGTCAGAAATTGGAAATGCATAAAATGCTAAATCTAAAATAAAGGAAATCTAATTTTAGGATGATCCTTTGTTGCATTTCATCATGGTCACATTTTTTTCGGGCCACTGTAGGCAATTCAAATTCCAATGCTTTCTGGGTGAGAAAATTTTAGTTTGTTTTATTTTTTAAAATCAGAAAACAAAATAGTATGCAGCCTGAAGCAGTATAATGTTTGCACCACACAGCAGTGGATGGAAATGCCGACCCCACACAAACCACTGTGTCAACAAAAAATAAAACAACCAATATCAACCAATGAGGGTGGAAGCTCAACTGGTTGGGGACTGAGTGGGCAAAACGAACCGATCATCTTCTGTAATGCCTGCTGTGATTTTTCAGCAGTTATGTTACGTTATGTGTTATAAAGGAAGAAATCAACAAATCTTAGTGGTACAAATCGAGTGCTTATTTCCTAATATGCTTTAGATAATAAGGGGACCTCGGGATACCTCGTCTCTGGTTCCATTCGTGCGCCACTCCAAGCAGGCTTGGGTCATACAGGTAGCCATTTTTGTGACCGAAGTAGTCATCTGTGCTCAGTATTAACCCATTAGGACCAGTGGAGAGCAATTCCCTGGGAGAGAAAAAGGTGATGTGATCATAAAGGGCAATTTGTACAAAGAAAACACAACGTATAACCATATAGGATTAGAAACAGTTCTATATAAGAAACAACATAGCACATTTATACTAAATAATAAGTAAACAATAAACTCATTTTCGTGACCTTATTGGTGACCTATACAATGCATTTTTTATTCATTAATTTTATTTATTTATTTATACAAGGAAAATGGTTAAAACACCATACAAAAGACATAAGACATTATGTATTGAGGAAGAAACAAAGGAAGAATTTAAAATTCGACTGGCCCCAGGTTCATAAAATAATTATTACTATAATAAAATGACTAAAATGAGATGGTACTGTACATAGACTTACTTGGCCAGCGTTGATTTCCCAGACCCGGGTAACCCCCTCATCAAGATCAGTGCTAAGGAAGAATCACAGCCATACATTTGACCAGGTGGTTGGCCGCGGTCCTCTTCCTCACGTGGTTCATCTTCAGTCTCAAATCTCTGGTTCCAGGCAGCATCTATATCGTGAGACCATCCCTCCGTTGCGTTTCTAGACCAGCCGACTGTTCCATCATTCGACTCGCTGTCAAAGTTAGAGCCCCATCGGTTCCTGTCAACGTGGTGTGGAGCGTGTCCATCAAAGTCTTGAGAGAGGGGACTACGTGTGTTAGGCGGCGGGAACCGAGAAACCGGTGGAAAATGTGACTCCTGATATTGGTTTGTCCCGCCAGAACCACTCCAATTATGATTCATGTGTGGTGAGGGGCCTTGCGGTCTAGGAGGGAATGAGGACGGGGGTCTGTGAAGTTCAGGGTGTGGTGGTCTCTTCAACGGTGGAAGATGTCGCCATTGGTCCTGAGTGGGAGCAGAGGCTAGGCCCATGCTTGACCTCTGACCTCTAGGGTGGTATGGTTCGTTCGGATACCGATGTGGCCAAGACGGGTGCTGCTTCTGCCCAATGCTTTTCTGGTAAGCATTTGTGCCCGACGGCCTGGTCACGTTATGGTTGTTCTCCAAGCTTGTTGTGTCCAACATCTGATTTCCTGTAGATCTTCTGAGATGCTCATACGACTGACCTGCATCTCCTTCCGGGCCAACATGAGCGCCATCAGTTGAATCAATGCTCTCCAGCTCTTTGTAAAACTCACTCAGTTTATCTTCAATGTCATGTTTGACTGTGGTTGTTTGTGGGCGACATGCTGGACCAATGAAAGTGGCGCTGGTGGATCCTACTTCCTGTGTAACACGCTGCCGTACAGCGTTGGCCGGCTTGATAGACTCGCTGCTCATCTGTTTGGTGTCTTTGTCAGCAGATTCGCCTCTTGGACTTCGACCGGTCTTCAACTCCACCGCAGAAGGGGTTTTACAATCAGCAGAGTAACGGGAGAAATGACCACGAGACATCTACAGGAGGAAAATTCTGATTAATTAATTGTTTTAATTCAACTATTGGTTAGTATTACCGGGCCACGGACTGTAAACTTAAGCTAATCACTGTCACGTTACCGAACAATACGTTACATGACTTATATAACCATAACATAACCGTCCATTTCGCCATTCGTGTATGCTTACCGTATTCCTTCAGATAGTTGTGTAACGTTACGACGAGAACTGTGAACAACGAAACGAACAAAATGAAACAAACGACACGCCGGCGTACAATTTCCACATTTGACGTTCCGTATGTTTACGGAAATGAGGTAACTTCTTCTTCGTAAACTAACAGGTCAAACGTAACGCTGCCGCCGCCTACTGGCCGGTCACCGGCACCGCCGTTCTGGTTCACTTTCCAAGGTTCATACAGGAGTAGACAATGCACCCAGTGCTCAAACCAGGGGCGATTTTAGACCTCTTTTTGGGGGGCTTCAGAGAATTGCAACACATAAGAAGAGGGAGGGAAACCCTGCCATCAGGAAGAAGACTCCGCGTACCAAAATGTAAATCCAATCGCCTAAAGTTATCATTTGTGCCAGCCTCCATTAAGCTGCTGAATAATGTGAATTAGAGCAATGTGCAATAAATATGTGAGCACTTTAGCACTTTACTTGAAAGTCTTGGTGCAATAGGGCAATGTGCAATACACATACTAGCACTTTAGTACATGCACTTTATTCAAAAAATAGTGCAATAGAGCAATGTGCAATAACCACACTAGCACTTTAATTTGCAGACTATTAAGCACCATGTTGTCGACAACGCCATGTCCCTTTTCCTCTTTTTGTCTTTATATTTATATAACAGTATTTATATAACACCATGTCAATGCTTCTCAGGTTCTTATTGTATGATGTTATGTGATGTTTTGTGACTGTTTTACACTGTGCCCAAGCATAAAGTTTAACCTAACCTAACCTATTGGTCAATTTTGTTTCTGTTTGTGATGTGAGCTGCTGTAAACACCTTAATTTCCCCCCAGGGATAAATAAAATACCTACCTACCTACCTACCTATCTATAATATTCCTGTAGGAACTTGTTACTCGGCAGTGAGTTTATAGTGACCTAATCCTACTTGATTGTATTCTTATATTACTATAGGGTCTTATAGTTTTTCTATGATATTTGTATGCCTACTATCCTTCTAACATCTGTTCCAGGATACTATAGTATCTGCTCCTAGTAGTTTCAGTGAAACCGGAGTGTTGTCCCTTCTTGAATACATTGAATCCATTCCTCCTCAGGCTCTATAGTTTCTGGTCACTAGCTGTTGGAGCACAACCCTTCTCTGAGGCTCAGCCCCCTCAAACCTCATGTCCTTAAAGTATGGGGATCATAAAGTCTAGTTGCATAAATATATTTTGTGACATTGGTAATACATTTATTGAATGTTACAGATAAAAAAGCAGACCAAATGGCAGAATGTAGAGGTATGGAGTGTTGAAACAACTTCGCGATGAAGTGACTTCACCCCTTTAATAAGTCCAGTAACAATAACACGACAAAACAATTGCAGAATCTGGCAACTGAAAGCCTTCACAGTCACTCAATAACAAGATGTTTACAAGTCATGGCACATTCATCACCATACAGTCCATGCTGTCATGTACCTGAATTGCCAACATGTAATGCCTGAGTATCAATCATAGCAAGTTCTTCATCTTTCACCCATTCATCCACAACTGGTGAAATGACAGATTTACGAGCTGGAGTCTGTACAGTTTTTAAAGTGCTAGGGGTGCCAGACCTCCGAGGGGGATTGAATGTCTTATTTACACATGGAGATGCCATTGTGCCCACAGGGCAGAGCGGTGTTGGAGAGGCAATATGAGACAGGTAGTCCAGAGCTCTCCTTCTTTTCAGGCTTTTTGGATCTTTTTCTGCTGAAGAGTTTGCTGGAAGAGGGTTCCTGCTCAAAGGTGTGAATGATCCAAAGCTTCTGATTGGTTGCTGAGATGTGACCTGCAGGACAGAACACACATTTTCAGCAAAATAAAAAGATAATATAGAGCGAATGCAGTGAACAAGTCGCAAGTACTACAATGAACACATAAAAACTCACACAGGTCCTTGTGTCTTGTCTTCTATCTGTTCTGCAAACTGGAGTTCTCACTTGCAATGCTGGAGAAGAGATGGAACTCAGACCATCAGACTGGACGAAATGTGAAAGCCTTTCCTCAGCACTCGTAAAAAAGTTCTCCTGACCCTGACAACACGGGATGAAAACTATCAAGTCGGCTTTCTTTCTGAAGCCTTTTATATTGCCACTGGAAATAGGATTAAAAACACATTTGCTGCATCACAAAAGTTGACATTAACAAGGGTGACACAGTAGCTTTACAAGCCTTGGACTATGTTTTACCTGGACCAGGTTTCTGAGTTGGGTGACGGCTTCCTGTAGATGTACTTCCTTGGGGTTTGTAGAGAAAAGGGCCAGAGCTCCAGCATACAGGACAGGAATGGGAGATGAGGACTGAGCCCTGAGCTGCAGGTTGCTCAGAGCCAACAGTGCCAGTGGCTTCACCATGTCTTCCAAGCCAGACTGGGCCAAGCTGCTGGAACAGCGCACTTTAACAACGGTCAGCTTCCCATCAACCAGATACAGCACAGGAGAGGGACCTGTAGTCAAAAGTGTTTGCATCTTTTCAATAAACAACATGGTAAAATTTTCAATGGACAATACAGTAAAGACAAAAACTGGGAAACAAAATAAACCACATACCCTGTCCACCTATGATAGTGATGACATATCCCACAAGATCAACCTCTCTACACAGTGGCTGGAATTCTGGATTTAGAAGTTCATAAAAATTGGCAGATATCCGAGGTTGGAAATGCACTGATAACCATTCCTGGGAAGCCTGAATGATAAAACAAATAATATGTCAGAGAAAATGTTCTCATCATCCATCTTATTTACATCTTATTTAGTTTCTTCCCTTTTGGACTACTGCACTGTTTCACCACTCTGAGTTGCTCTGCTGTCTCTCGGCTCCAGCTGGTCCAAAATGCTGCCAGACTTTTAACCAACACACGTCATAGATCACACATTACACCAATGCTCGCCACTCTACATTGGTTGCCTATTGAATGCAGAATCAGTTTTAAAATTATTTTAAATCACTTATAAGGCACTACATAGGCTGGCCCCACTTTATATCTCAGAACTGCTGTGTCCCCTTTCATGAGTGAGATCTCTCAGGTCTTCTGACCAAAGGCCTTCTGGCCGTACCTAAAACCAGGCTGAAAACAAAGAGACTGAGCTTTTGCAGTGATTCCCCCAACTCTTTGGAACTGTCTCCCCTTAGTAATTAAAAATGCAGTCAGTTGCTGGTTTTGACTTGTACCGTAAGCATTTAGTTTTGTAACATGTCTTTGGAACTCTATAAATAAAGTTACATGTATGTATACTTCCATATGCAGAATATGTCTGCCAAAGGTACAGAGGTTTTACAATACCTGTAGGTCTTGAAACTGTGTTTTCTTAGTCACAGTGAGCTGAAGAGTTGCGCTACCAGTTTGTTTCTTTCCTTCAGAAGTGGTGAGGTTATAGACCCTGTGTCGACTTCCTTCCTTCAGCACAGACTGCAGATCCATGGAAGGTCGCCAAAGGTTCAGTAGGTAAACTGAAAGCAGGAGATTTCAAGGGGATTTCAAACCAAGGATCATACATATATGCAATGTAACGCCCTTACCGCCCTCCTACTCGTCTTATTTAAATGGCAAGGCCCACACTACAGAATAATAGAAAAACCAATTATTAATACAGCTGAATATACATATTAAGACATACCATTGCTGCCGAGTTGGTCCCTGGAGTCAGCAATGCAGAGTTTCCATACAGGAGTCACATCTCGTTTGGGACAGCTCCCGTTCTCCTCCTGTGCGTTCTCTAGGGCACGACGGTACCGTTCCTGCAGTTCAGCCTGCCTTTTCTCTACCAGAGAGCACCTGTAGGTATGTAGAGTCTCCAACTGTTGTTCACTCAATTGAGCCTTGGACAAACAAAGAACACTATGCATGAGGTTAAAAGTCCCTTCATTAAAGAAATGAACTGTGTTTACAAGTGAACCTACTAATATGTCAGGACAGTGCCTCTCCTTACCTCCAGGTAAAGCGGGTCATTCTCCACTGCTTCATGTAGCTCCTCTCCATCTTGAAGACTCTCAACATCCTGACGACTGAGTGTCTGTCTTCTACCTCGAGGTTTGTTGTTACCTGGAAGATCATTACATGTCAAAACCCATTCAATTGGACCCAATACTTGACACACTCAATTAAAATGCAACCCTACCTTTCTCTTCCTTTTCAAATTCAGCCTGAATCTTGGTAGAAAGTATCTCCATAGCTTTCTGGTTGCTGTTGTTGTAGCGTCTAGCCTCTTTCTCCTCTGCACGGGCACAACGGAACACAAAGCCTCCATCTGGTTTCCTCTCCATCCACTGGAAAAATGCCAACAAGCATACTGTCAAAACGCATTATAAAATTAACAGCCAGGAGTCAAGAGTATAATGATGTAATAACACTACACGCACCTGTGTGGGGTAGCTTCTCAATATGACAATGTCCACACATCCTACCGGCCCTCCATTGCCGTACAGACAGGAGACAGGAAGCAGGAATGGCCGGGGATTCCGGTAAAATCCCAGTTTAGTATCCCATCGCGCTGGTCTGCTGCTATTGGCACAGATCTGAAAACAAAAATGACCAACAACAATGTTATCTTGGTATTCGATATATAGAACTGGTTTGTTTGGGACGCTTTATCGTACCTTTAACATCATAGATTCAGGTGCCTCTAGAGGCGAGCAGGCATCTTGGGATCCCACCAGCTCGGCCCCATTGATGACCAACTTCCCACCAATGGCCAGTCGACCCTTGTGAAGCATGGCAGTGAGCGGAACATCCAGCTGGGCTTTAATGGCATACCATCCATCTGTTAGCCAAATAATTGCAACTGGGCTTTCGACCTTGGAATCAGCACCTTGTGGGGTCTTGACATCATTCCGGCTCTGTCTGGTTGGGTCACCACTGGAGACAACTCCACAAATACAAAGAACCAGGGTTTTGGCTGCTGTGTCGTCCTTTTCCATGATCTTTCTCAGAGCTGGCCTGCGACTGTGGTCCACCTCTACATCATATCTGGCAAAGTAAACACAAAACTAATACTAAGAAAGACAATGACTACTACTGTTCAGTTGTCCTATGTATGATTTGCCAGGACAGCAAAATTACCTCTATTTATTTTGGTTAGATGCTTAACACAAGACTTGAGATGTTTCAGAAAAGGTCTATGTGGAAAAGCCTGTGCAAAATGGCAATATGATATGAGTGATACCAGAGTTTGTTTAGGAATACGTAACAAAATACATGGAAGTGTCTTGTAAGCCCATTATGAAATAGTACCACTACTGTGACTGCTAATACTACATGGTGAACTGTAATCACACATACCTGTACTTGAGTTGGAGTAGAACTTGCTCTGGGGTGAGACAAAGGCTACCCATTGTTGATGGAAAAGACCTTTCCATGGAGGCCTGCTTCCACACTATCCACCGGTAGTGATTGTACACCCACGCCTCACTGATCAGCTTAGGATCCACACCCGGGGTGTCACATAATGCTCTGGGAATGGTGTAGGACAACACGACAGAGATTCAGGACATTTGCAGATATTGGCATACACCTGGATTCTTACACATTATGATCAGTTCAACAATGTTATAGCCTGATTTAATTTGATCTAAATTTCAATTTTGGTAATTAGTAGAGACAATACCTATAGAACTCTTCCTTCCCTGCTGTCCCATTATTCCTGGGGATCAGCCATCCCCCATCAGCAAGCTGAACACCACCTCCATCTATGTACACTTCCTGTTTGAAGAACTGCTGGCAATCGAAGCGAAAAGATTCTGCATTCTCACTAGTGACCTCAGACACATGCCGATGCACTCCATATACATACAGCTGAAAGAAGAAAACCAGAATGATGTCAAGAATCTGAATTGGTTACATGAAATGGATCAAGTACGACAAAAAAATAACTATAACAATAAGAGCAATACCAGTCTTACGTCATATTTTCTATAGCAAGAAAAACCGAGTTACAGTTACAATGCTGCCGTTACCTGTTTTGGGGTGTGTTGGGCAGGGGGCCGTCTTTTTACTGCATCCTTTAAGGGGATCCTATCCACCCCTGAGCTTTTAGCTAGAAACAAGCTCCCTGGTAGAGGTCGAATGGTCTGATGCTTCTTTTTTCTGATTCTCATGTCCTGTATGTCCCGTGCAAGCTGTAAGTTCTGAACCATGTCTGTTAATAGAGCAACATATTTTTTTTTTTTATATATCATGTTGTAGAGTACATTATATTCACCTTATCCAAAACTTATACCTTGGGTTTTAGATAACCCGTCCTCACCTGATGCCTCTGCAGCAGAATCCCCTGTTCCATGGCCAAAAGGAAGGTTTTGACCACTCTTGACATTGCCATCTGCAGTTTCAACTACGGCCAATGTCTGATTGTTTTCTTTGCCCTTACCATCAGTTATTTTTGTAGGGCTTTGCGTGTTTTTAGCAGGTGGGACATAAGAGTTGGTTTTAGAAGGTGTTACATAGAGATGGTGGAGTTTATCCTCCTTGACCTGTGGCTTGGGTGAGCTCTCTTGGACAGTAGTTCTTTGTTTCTTGAATGGAGGGACAAACCCAGCAGGTGTTCTTGCCTTGTCCTGTGGCACATAGCTCTTGAGTGTCTCTGGCTTCAGATTCTTGTGGAATGGGGGAACAAACACTGCCATCTTGGAATGTGAAGGTCTACCTTCTTCAAGGGTTGAATGTGGTTTTGCCAGCAGTGGCTCTGTCCTTTGCAATCTGGTTTCCACATAATTCTTTCCATCTCTGTACCATATAAGAAAAACAAATAAAAAATACATGCCAATGGGTTGATAACCTTTTTGCTAACTGCTTGACAAACATAATAAAGATTTCACAGGTGACTTACCTGTGTGGCCGAGTGATGTTTGGATGAAGAGAGATGCTATACTTGAAAACTCTCCTGTCTTTTGTTACACCTTAATCAAGCAAAAATATATTTCGAGTCATTTCATTTATTAGAGAACACATGTAGGCTACAGGTATTTTGTTACACTGCTTTTGATTTACCATCTGGACAACTTTTTGCCGGATGGAGTGCTCTTGGACTAGCCACAATTCTGTCAAATTCTTCCAATAATCGTCTTTTCAGGGGAGGTTGATCTAGAACATTGGGAAAGCCATGCTTATCATGCGGAAGTACTAGGGCTACACATTATTGTGTTTAATCATATATCAAGATTTTGGTTTTTACTGCAACTATAGATTAATGCAATTCTGAAATATTGAAACATTTAATTTAGAACGTTTAAAATAGTGAAGATGTTGATATAAGATGTAACAAGTGAAGTAATTTTGTTTTAGGCATCATTGTGCAATCCTAATAAATATACATTAAATACTTTCATTAAATAACTTCTGATGTAGTTTAATCAGTTTTAGTATTACTGAGCTCAAATGTTGCCACTTACCAGTTAAATCTGCATCGACTGATCTTTTCCCTATTCCTTTTCGTGTCTCTGCAGATCCTTTGCTGCAGTCAGAATTATTTCGCAGTGGCATCTTTTCTGAAGTCACGGTAACACTCTGGCCATCCAGGTCCTCATCCTCCAACAAGGCCTTAGTGCAGTCCATAGCTTCCTGTGCAAAGTACTTCTGCTGGGTGTCAGTGCAGCCACTGAAGTCAAGTGATTGAAAATGTAGCATTGAAGACCCCTCTGTCCTTGTGAACTGATGTGTCCCAATGCTGCTGATCTGATTAATCCCACAGTCCATCAGTCCTGGCCTTTTTTCTCCAGGCATGTCATGGAGATCGTCCTCCCCTTGTGTTGTGCCTTCTTTCAACTTAAATTCTTCTTTAAGTACCTTCTCTGACACAGAATCACATTTGTCACCTGTTGTGCTAAAACTATAACAACTATAACCACTTACATCTGGATTTCTAAAAGGTTCTTTTGCATTGTCAGTCTTGTGTGGAGAGAGAGAAGGTGCAACTATGTGAGGGGCAAATTCTTGAATCGGCACCTCTTTCTCACCGGCTGTGGTGAGATCTGAATCGGATGTCTTCAAAACATTCACTTTTGACGTTACAGATCTACAGGTGTCAAATGAGCTGGTTGAGTAAGACCTGGGAGTAGTTATTGAATCTGAACACTCCCCATTAGCAAATTCATTCAAAAGTTTCTTTGCTTTAAAAATATTTTTCTCTGAGACATGGACTTTTGTTCCCCTTGCAGTTGTGAAAGTACAATTGATTTTCTCTGTATTATTTGGAGCATCTTCATGGTTTGCATCTGTCTTTGTTGTGTCTGAACCAGCTGGGATCTCTGTATTGGAACTGATGTCACCGAAAAGAGCTTTTGCCTTCAGTAGGGCTTCAGCTGAAAATGCTACCGGCTTACCGCTGGCTGCAAAAAACCCACTATTCCTTGGTGGTGGATCATGAATCGGAATGTTGGGATGTGTTGGTGTCATTTCCTTTTTATCCTCAACCCCATCATATTCACTCAACAGGGCTTTTGCTTTCCTAAGAGCTGTAGTTGAAATTGATACTCCTTTCCCACTGGCTGTTTGAAATCCACCATTTTGTGGTGGAAAAGCCTGAATTGAACTGATTACACGACTTGTTCTTAAAGTGTCTGTTTTTGGTTTCTGCTGTTTGTTTCCTTCTTCAAATGCATCGCATTCATTCAAAAGAGCGTTTGCTTTTGTCAGTGCATCATCAGACACAGATACTTTCTTTCCACTGGCTGTAGAGAAACCACCGGCTTTGCTCAATTCACAGATGGCAGAGGAACCAACATTCTTTGATGTTGTGTACAAGTGGGAAGAGAGTGGCTTTGCAGTCAAAGACGGGTTTCCATGGGAAGAAACTGCATTTCTCAAAACCACTGGACTCTTAAAACCACCATTGTGTATCTGCTCATCATCATGACGTAACATCTTCTGGTTTGCAACTGGTCCAACATTGTCATTTTCAGTGCATCCATTGACAGGTTCTTCAAAAATGTTCCCTTTGGAATGGTTTTCCTTATCCCCACCAGTCATTGGTATAATACTTTTCTTGTGTTTTATTGACATGCAATCATCACTTTCCATAACATTGCAGTCTTTGAAGAAAGCATTTGCCTCTTGAATAGCTTTTGCCGAGATGGTGATCCCTTTTCCACTGGCCATCTGGAACCCACTTTTCTGTCCATGGCACATAGTTGTGTCCATTTTCCTGCTTTCAAGCTCATTACTTTTTGTAGTGTGCTCTTCACTTCTAACGCCTGGGACCCGTCCTTCCGAAGAAAGAGATTCTGTCACATTTGAAAAACACACTTTAATTCTCTCCTCAGTATTAACATTATAGTTACCTGTGGATTTAGAGTCACCTTCTTTAATATGCAAAAAGTCACCATTGTGAATGATATCACGATCCACACTTGGTTGGTGCTTGGTTTTCACATCAATTTCACCACATTGCTGGTCAGGTGGTTTCTGAGCTTGTTTGTAGTTTGTCATCACAATATCAGAGCTGTTTCCAGTGTCTGAGATGGTTGTCTCCTCTAAATCTGCAAACAAAGCTCTAGCTTTGCTCAGACACTTTTTTGAAACGTTCAAAACATTTCCTCCAGCAGTTTTAAAGCCCACGCCAAACACCAAAGGATTTCTGTTCTCGGGTTTGTCTGATCCACTGTGTCCAGTCATGTCAAAATTTCCTTTTTTCATTGCACTGCAGAATGATGTACCAGTGGATGTACCTTTGATGATAGGTTCCTTACAATTTGTTTTGTCATGAGGAATTGAGGTCATCTTGTCAGGTGTCTTCATCTTTGCCAAGTGGTTTTCAGCATCTGAACTAAAGCTGTCATCAAAATCTATACCTCTTAGAAAATCAGGGTCCAGTTCTTTGTCAACTCTTTGGGGAGGGGGGGCTTCATCTTGGTTTAGCTTTGCAGGTTTGAACTGTGTGAATTCAAACTGACTATCTGCTTCTTCCAAAAGACTGCATAGCTCTGTGACATCAGCTTTTTGTGAAGCTGTCAAGGGGCAGTGAATATCCCCACACTTTTCACTTGAAGGTGGATGGTTTGAGTTAGGGGCGTTTTCCACATTTTTGTGAGTCATGTCAATTTCATCCTCAGTGTTAAGGCTATGTTTAGTGGGTTCATCGCTGAAAGGGCTTTCACCCTCCATCTCTTTAAATAGGGTCTTGGCTCTCTCCACGTTGACTGAGGAAATCTTTATACCCCTATTTGAAGCCGTTTTGAATCCTAATACATTGAGGGAAGGTAGAGAAACTGTTGTTTGCTGTGGTATACAGGTATGAACCTGACCATTCTGTTCAATACTGTTTCTCTTATTGACAACTCCTTTCGCATTGCTAGTAGGTTGTGGTGTGGATGTGCCCTCTGTGCTAGGGCCCAATGTCTGGCTCTGGTTGACTAGACCGATGGACAATTTAGCAGTTACAGTTCCCTCCATAATATCATCCAAATGTAGTTTCCCCTTCTCTTTAGTTAAAGT
>CABFOP010089815.1:0-10723 GCA_900683385.1 Anoplogaster cornuta | reverse complement strand
AGTGTACCCTTTTGGCTGGAGAGAGTGCGGGTTTATAATTGAGCAAACTATCATTCCAGGCAAGCCGGAAGACTTTGGTCAATCGCCATTCATGCTGCACTAGTGTCATTAGTAAAGCACGGTTCTTCACAAAACCTAGCCAGCCAATGGTTGAGGGAGAGTAACCTGCTGTAGTTATCATCATTACTCCTCGCGAGAGGTAAGGGGCCAGAGACAATTAATTGATGCCGACACATCTTCCTAGCGAGGTCACAGGTCCTGGCTATGTTGCTCTTGGTGACCTCCAATTGTCTCCTCCTAATGTCATGCCGACATGTACTATAATGTTGCTGTAGTGTTTCTTACCTTTATGTCTAATAATCCTATGATTTGCCAGCATCCATAAGTTAGCCTCTAAACAGAAAACCTCAGCCGGCGACTCAAGCCTAATATTATGGGTCATGGAGTCACCAATAACTAGGTGGGTCCAGGGAGCAGGGGAGACAGGTCGACAACAGGGACTAGCAAGAACAGTAAAATGATTAGCCACTGGGAGCACTGGTGGAAAATTGGGCCCCAACTGGCAGCTGGAACTGGCGAGCTCTCTGACATCCGCAGACCGGGACAAACTCGTCACCCAGTGCCGATGGGGCTACGCTATTTCAGCTACTGTAACAATCAAACTACTGCTAACGCTCGTGAGCCGGCTAGGCGGCCACGTAGCTAGACTGTCTGGGGTGCCCATCTCATCTAAGGTAATCGGCCTATCCGCTTCTAACTGACGGACACGTGTTTCTAATAGAGACAACTTCTCTTCTCTTTTCTCAGTCTTCTCCTGAGTGTAGACTACTGTGCATAGTTAAGTCCCTTCTGGCCTATTTATAGTATTGGCCCTTGCTACAATGTCATCTGTAACTTGACTCCATCTGTTAAGTCACAGCATGTTGAATGTCAGTTGCCAGAAGTAGAAGCACTGCAGTTCCCACTAACTCTCTCACAGAAAGCCTGATGGAGTTTGTGGGAGAACCAAGACCCTCTAGGGCCTGTAACCTCTTAGGGGTGCCGGGCCTCAGCTCCTTAGATGTGGATGATGATGAAGATGAGGTGGTGATTGACATCAGGCCTAAATCCTCTCCCCTCCCATGGAGAAGGACGTCGGCCTCTGACGAGGATTTGGAGCCTGAACCAGCCCTGTGTGGCTCCAGGAGGGTGTCCTTTGTGGACGCCAAGGGCCTTAGCTTGGTCCGAGTTATGCAGTTTGACACATGGGATATACCCAAGCTGCCGGGCTACGACTCCGTGGAGGGTGAAGGTAAAGACGCAGAGGAATACTACCTATCTCTATTCACCCTTCCGTTGTCTTCTGAGGAACTGTTCATGAAAGTTCGGGAGCAGAAAGTGGAGCTGGAGACCATCGAGTTAATCCCCAGGACCACAATACTGAAAGGGGTGGTCCGTGTCCTCAACATCTCCTTTGAGAAGGTGGTGTATATCCGTACCAGTTTAGACGTTTGGTCCAGCCACTTTGACCTGCTGGCTGAGTATATCCCCGGGTCCAGTGATGGAGTGACGGACTGTTTCTTGTTTAAACTCACTCTGGTGCCCCCATTTGGGGAGCAGGGAGCCAGAGTGGACTTCTGTCTGCGGTATGAGACACCTGTCGGGACATTTTGGGCCAACAACGACAACAGGAACTACATGCTGTTCTGTCACCAGAGAGTAAAAGAACTGAAAGAGAAACCACGAAAAGAAAACATATGCATGAAAAGCTGTCTCAAGGCTGTTAGGTGAGGATATTTGCAGTTAGGATTCGACTGATGTGTTTTTGAAAGATGATTCTGACACAAATATTAAATTAAATTGAGAGAAAAGTTTGGATAGGTACAATGTGTTTGTGCTACTAATAAGACCTCTTTGGGAATGGGGTGCAAAGATCAAAGATACTAAAATCCACTAGACTAGATTTTACCTTCTACTTGCTTGGGGCCAAAGCAACTTGTTGAAACTTAGATTTGCTTTTGGTAAAGGCTACAAGGTCAAAACACATCAAGTCGTGAACTGCGTTGCATGAATCTATTAGCCATGGAATTTAACTGTTGCATATATATATTAGTTTGATATTTTACTGTGATGTTTTTGTATTGGTGGTCTTTTTTGTGATTTGTGCCACACACATTACCTAAAGTCTTATCAAAATTTCAGAGATTGGTCATGAGATTTGTTGTTGTTTTTCTAATGTAAAAACCGTGATATACACATATAAATTATATTTTTATCTGAACATGATTTAATTCATTCACAGTCAGAACTTCCCCGGTGTGGAAAACATGTTGTCACTGGAAAATTCAACATCACAGGAAAATGTTTCGACAGGTAATTATTGCTCTAACTCATTGAGAAATGAAATACAGCTGTCACATAGCTAGAAGATAAATGAGAAATGGCTTTATTCCCCAGGTGTATCAAAACATGGAGAAGTGGCTAATATGAATGGCCAGCAAATCTCTAAATCTCAATCAGGAACTTCGGAGGAAGACTGTCAGAAATTACTGGTGAGTTGTTGTGTTGTGGTTACATTATTAGCTATGTGAGGAGGTAAAATTTTGGGACCTGTACTTTAAGGTATCATGGTTTGCCTATGAGGGACAGGAGGAACAGGAGACTTAAAATGACCCCTGGTACTCTTTCTGAGAGAATGTCACATGACGAGTGCTGGAGTGCCTACAACCAGTGTAACATACTGTACTCTACTGGTTGCATCTAAAGGACACTTGAGTACATGCAGTTTAAGTTTAATACACAAGGCAGTCACGTATTACCTACAGTAGTAAGTCAAGAGACATGGCTGAATGAATAAGCAACATTTGCTCTTAAATGTCTTATACAGTATAATGTCATACATGCTGACTGTCATATCTTATGATATGTAGAATTGCCACTGTCACATTGTCACTGAAAAAGTAAATAAAAACTATTTAGTCATGTACAATATTTAATCTGAGAATGGTACTGCATTGCATGCACCTTTAAATATAATCCTCCTCAACACAGCATAGCTATTGTATGAGCAAACTGAAATTAATCTATCCCTTTTGTTGATGGACAGATTGAGAGCAGCCAGAACTGTAGCCGAAGAAGACGACGAAGGGCAGCACGGTTGGCACGGTTGAGGGAGTACTTTGCCCAAAGAGAACCCAATGACAAAGAAAGCCAAGAAATACCACTTCTAGAAACAACACAGACACCTGAAGGAGAAACCCCACTGGAAATGCACACAAATGTTTCAGAAATGCAATCAATTTCTGCAGAGCACAGCAAAATGGGAGCTTCAGAATCTCAGGCATCATCCAGCAAAAGCTCTCATGGTGTCCAGTATGAGACCTCCACAGCACATGACAGCACTTCCAAAAATGAGTCTGAAAAATCTGAGCGCATCAACATGGACACCTCTTTAGAAATGAAAAGGAAAGATACCACAGATATCCCAAACAACCCATTGCTTTCAAATGATAAGCCTGCTCCTTCTAAACACCAAATTATCAACAAATCTGTTGATAAGAGTAACAGCCAGTGGCAAATGGAAAGTACTAGAGAAGGCATGAATGACGAATCTACTCCCAACACTACAGGTGAATTAGATGGCAGTACAGCAGAGAACATTAAAGGCCTTGTCAGTCAGGCCAACTGCTTCACATTTGGAAGTGTGGTGGCTCCACTGTATCATCAGGTGTTTGGCAGAGTGGGCAGTGAAAGTCAGAACATAGCTGATTGGGGAAATCCAATGAGGGGAAGAGTGAATATGGGAGACTCATCACCAACTCAAGATTATCCACACACTGAAAGAAAAGAGACTAGCTCAAGTGATTCAGCAGATGCCAGTAGGACCCAAGCTGAAATTCCGGGGGATCTGACTAAGACTGAAGACTCAGACCAAGAATGCATAGATATGACTCTGAATAATCCTCACACCAAAAGAAGAGAGACTAGCTTGAGTGTGTCAGCAGATGCCAGCTGGATCCATGCAGAAATTCTGCAGGATCCAGCTGAGATTCACGAATCAGCACAAGGATGCACAGATACGCCTAAAAATCCAAAACCTTTCCCAGAGGAAGCACTGGAACATCCCAGGACACTAAACATTTTAAACACAGATGTGTTGAAGACACATATTCCCAGAGAGAGTCCATATCTCCAGGGGAAAGCTCCGGAAAACAATCTGACCCATGACCTGCAATACAACAATGTCTTCCAAAAACTAACCAGAGCAGAAACAGCACAGCCTCAACTGCCAGAAGACGCATCTTCACAAATGAATCAAAATATAGTAGATGCAACACTTTCACATGCACCAACTCAGACAGACACAACAAGTATACAACCCCCTGTCTTGCTTTCTCAGATTGTGTCTGTGCATGCCAGTGCAGAGATGAACCAACAGCCCAGTAGTGGTGGAGCAACTGACTGTGAGTGTGTTGGTGTGTCAAGTAAAAAGGATGACATTCACACAGCCATAACTGTAACCAATGCATATTCAGAACAGGAAAAACCATCAGAGGCTCTACAGGATTTGGATCCTAGCCGCATCATTGATTCAACTACAACAGAACCTGATAATAGCTCTACTGGGGATCAAAATATTCCTGTGTCCTCTGTTGAACGGGTGGAAGAAAAACTCAAAAACACAACAAAAAAGAACCAGAAAGAACCAAATAATGTGGAAGAAAGAAATGAAGTGACAGACAACTCACGTAAAGATGAAACAAAGTGCTCGGCTGAAAATGAGGACGGCGGTGAGATAGCTGAGCCAATGACAAAATCCATGACGACTAGCCATCACACACACAGTGACATGTTGGTGGAATTCAAAGATGAAGACACACTGAAAGAGAAACCAATTATTAAGTCAGAAAAGGAAGAGCATAATGAAATTAAAGATATAGTCACAAAACAGGAGGATGTCGGTCCAGGAGAGACTACTGAGGGGAAAAACTGGGAAATGATGGTCGAAGAAGAGGAAGATAACATATTAAGAGGTGAAGAGGAAAGCGAGGAGATAAAGATAAAAGAAGAAGAGGGAGGACTGATGGAGGAACAGTTGGAGGACACAGGGATAGAGAAGGTAGACATGGAGTTAGAAGGGATGGAGGAGGAAGAAAAAGTTACAGATGAAGAAATGGTGGAGGAGATCGTAGCAGCAGTGGAGGAAGAGGAGGTGATCAAAGATGGTGGAGGGATAGAGGACAAGGAACATATAGAAGAGGCAGAAATGGAGGAGATTGTGGCTGGGGAAGAGGATGAAGACGTGGAGACGCAATTAGAAAATGATGTTGAAGTAATGCAGAAGGTAAAGATTACAGTGGAGGAGATTGTAGTTTGGGAGGAAGAGGAATTGCTAGAGAGGGAGTTAGAGGAAGAAGATGTTGTAGCGATGATGGAGGATGATATTCAGGGGCCAGAGATCCAGGATGAGGAGGAGATAGAGGGGGATGAAGAGGAAACGGAGATTAACATGATCGAGGAAGATGGGGAGTGGGAAGACGAGGTAAATCCACAGGAGAAAAACATGGAAGAGGAGATTCCAGATTACGAGGTGGAAATGTTGGTAGATGGGGAGAGAGAGCGAGAGCTTGGAGTTGAAGAAGCAGAGGACAATGGGGAGAGGGAAGAAGAAGTGGGGGGTTCGGTGGAGAGATCAGACGCCATACAAAACAAGGTTGAGGATGATTTACCCACATCGGTGAGCAATGTGCACGAGGGTGTAGGTGAGAGAGTAATCGACAAAGAAAATAGAGGGGAAGGGGAAAATGCACGTGGCTCCACTGAAATGCATCTCTACACCGCGGAGGATGATGAGCAAAGCATCAACGAAGCAACACTCGACCGATCAAAAGCTGTCCACCGGTCAGGGAGACGTGAAAATGATTCCATCGCTGCAGACGGCAGGTCGTGCCTCGGAACAGATGAACCTGAAAGTGACCAAATAAGTGAGGGCAGCACTTCCGCGGAGTCGCTGTCGGATGACGAGGTGGAGTTGTACATGTACTGTCTGAGGGCTGCTCAGAGGCAGAGCCGCGCACAGGTCACTATGGATCGCAGCAAAGATATAGGTTTGGGCAAAAGGCCCTCCAGCAGAAGCAAACAGCTGCCCTCTCCTATGCCATCCATCAGTGAGTCTGTGGATGAGGAACAACACCCCAGCAGCATTCAGCACAATCAGAAGGACGTGGAGACAGAGGGTATCCAAGCCACAGCTGCAGCTCTCCCAGCGGCAAGTGGACAGGAACGCATCAGTAGAAATGTTGCATGGTGGAAAGGGACATTTTCCTGCAGCAATATCTCAAAAACATTGTTATACACCACCTTGTTAGTGATATTTTTAGGTGTGGCGTACCATTATGATTTTCTTGCCTGTTTTGGTCTGTACTTGATATCTGTGTTTTGGCTCTGCTGCCAAGGAGAGAAACAGCCAGTTAAAAACAACAAATAGCATATCTGCAAAATCTGTTTCAAAGGTGGTAACATGATTTATTCTAATGTTACCCATGGACCACTGAAGTCTATGAGGCTACAAGGCACTGACTTTGTGCCCACAAACATCTAGAGACCCTGTGGCCTTGGATTTAAACTCCCCCTTATTTACTAGTTATAGTATCACACCATTTTGATGTTTCCCTTTTATTAATTGCAAAAAAATAGAATAGTAAAAAAAAGAAAAAGAAAAAAAGAAACCATTGATTAGATTCATCATACTCTGATCTTGATGATGATGATGATGGTGGTGGTGGTGAAAGGCGATGGGCATTGATCTCAAGGTAAATATTAAACATATCAGTATGACGTGCTGTATATTCCCTATGGGAGCATACTCATTCTGTTTTCTGTTACTTTCCTAATGGCCATGTGCAGTTGAACAAAGAATACATTTTTCTCAAACAATAACAGTATAGCATTTTCTGCATATTGTCCATGCTACTATTGCATTTTGACTCTATTCTTAAGAGTATGAACCAATTTTCCTTTGCATACTGTACATAACTCCTTGTGTCAACTCAGCATTGATCAAATAGATCAGTTCTACAGAGCTTTCATGCATTATACTGTATACTGTAGGTGTGAATTAAACCCATGAGGTTCAAAGCTCATGCCACCAAAAGCTATTTCATAATACATTTACTCTGATATGAGATAAATAAATAGTATTAATAACAGACAATTGAATGTTTTTTTATGAGTCTATTTTTTTCTTCAAATGTTTACACTTGAAATCTCTTAAATGTCACATTGATGCATGACTTTATTATCTTCTATGGGAAATTTGGTTTGCAATAAAAAACAAACAACAAAAGCGTATATTAAAAAACAAAAATAAAATAAATACACTCATCAAATTGGCATAATATATCAGATGATCAAACAAGTCAGTAGATTGAGTCAGTAACTTGACATAGTGCTCATCAGTGCAAAATACATAGTTCTTATACAGGTATAATAAACTACATAATGCATGTACAATTTATGTAATCCACTTACAAAAAAATGAGTCATGGCATCAGCATCAATGAGACCCAGATCAGAGAACCACTGTCTTGAAATGCACACAGACATTTGTCAGTAATCAATCTGCACTGTGAAGGAATTACTCAAGAATACACAGTCGGGTAAATATGCTTGGAAAAGCTTTATTCGCCCAAACTCCAAGTCAACTGCATGTGAGTCAGTAGCACATTCTCAGTGCTTAAGTCACTAGACATGACATACCATGAATGGTATGTCATGTCAGACATCCAGGGGTCATACCCTGAAACTCCATAAGAACATAGAAACTGCATTCTAATCAGTTTGGATTTGTATTTGTGTTTCTAGTGTGTTGAAATGTTATCTCGGGCTGCGGTCCGGTCGAAACAAGTATCTGGTTATCACTAGTTATCACTGTTGAAATATGTTTGTCGTCAAGCTGAATAATGCCAACATGAACCTATAAAACATTCCATTTTATATTGTTTAGATGCCATATATGGAGTTTTCATGGTGTGGTCCACATCCACAAAATCAATATTTACACATGAACAAAATGCAGGCTACTGGGGGAGAATGGAATGAAATAGTTTCTGATGATTATTCTCATTTATTTTGAGTCCTAATTTTGTTCTCTCTTTCTTCTCTTGCCTGGGAAAGAATGACAGACTTCTTTCCAAAATGAAGCTGTTCCCAAATAGAAGACAGAACTTGACATTCAGCCTAGTCTGACATGCTCTCTCTTGGTGTCACTCCCTCGCCAATAAATCTGGCTCAGTAGATCTCTCTTCTGACAGCTTGCATTGCCTCTTCCAGTAGTTGTAGTAGTTGTTTTGTCTTATAACAACAAGAATGAATGAATGGTCAGTACCGTGAGGTTGTAGGCTACTCAAATCAAGCCACATATAGGCTCTTGTTACTGCTCCCTTTGAAATGTGGTTGTTGGAAATGCTTTTAGCCACACACAGCTGCGAGTTCTCACCAGGGGATTTCAGGGAAGGCCCCTGTGAGGATTACCACTCGCTTTATCCAGATGAACATGAACATTTTTAGCAGCCAAGAGCAGCAGAATAGCATTTTTGGTAGGTCAGATATGCAGAAGTGTATCTCTAACTGCACCAAGACAAACAACGGCCTGTTTATCCACAGGTCCTCTCTTGACCAACTGGAAGCCTGTGGGTTGATCCCTGAAATCCAGTTCAGCCTGAGCTCTCTGTCTTTTGAGCTCTTCTAAATGATTTCATGTTGGTTAATGAAGAGTAACAGATATGTAACACTGCCTGTGGCTAACATACAACAGTCAGTGTTATGGAGTAAGCAAGTCTTCAATGAATCCAAAGTACTCAACTCTTTAAAAATATTACTAAAATAAAATAACTTCAAAGCCAATGAAAGATAGATAGAAATATGAACACTTGAAGGAAAAAGATCACTGCAGCATGTGGCGCTGTTACTGTAGGTACGTAAGACTTGACATGATGCTGACAAATCATATCCATATTACATCACCATGGTGTAATTAGGTAGATCCAATCTCAAGATGACATCTAATCTAGCAGCGGTACAGTGCGTCAGCGGGTGTTTCTGCCTGCTAAATAAATAGTACCATCATGTGCTTGTTATTTTTAGGATAGGGTAACAGTCGGCAAGGGATTTGTTGGAGGATTTATAACTACTGCGTGGCTTTCATGCTTTTAGATTCTGATCTAATTGTCCTCACATTTAGGTTTACATGAGAAGGTGAAAGCAATACATTTGTCACAAGACACAAGCATTGTACTTTGAGATTATCTAATTACCTTCTAATGTTCTCTTGAGATACACGTTCTCCACCCAGACAACGACTCTCTGTCTCCCCTGAACTCACCTCAAACCAACCCTGTCAAAGTCTGTACTGTATTCTGTGTGACAAATTAATTGGACTAAACTGTATATTAACTTAGGTGGCTGTCAGCCAAGTACAGTAGGAGTTTCCACATGATGCTGTATAAACAACAAGCAGTCAAGATCTTTTTCTGGAAATACAGAGCCCACACAAGATATACATAACCTAGGGACCATTAGGTGGCGCTATGTACAAAACAAATGCTACAAAGGTCTGATGGGACCTATTATATACAGTCAATGGATGGGACGCACAGTTTACACTCACTGTGTAGAAATGCCAAACTAGTGCTGGGATGTAAAATAAATAGACACAACATTTTAAAATGACTACCTCAAACTTTATGGGGCTACTAGCTATTAGTGCTTGCTAGCCAACTTACCAATTAACCACTACCAAACATGTTACTGCTACAGCAAAATGAGGCTGTGTGGCTTTAAAGTTACCTGAATTTCAAGAAAAGTATATTGTAACTAACAGCAACTTCAGTTTTTTCCCTCCAAAGCAGTGGGTGGGATTTAGATGAAGTTTCACACTATATCTCCTATTTGACACCTTCATTTTCTTTTTGCATGTGGTAAAACCTGGATCATGATATACTGATTTACCACAGCAGCTTGGCAGCAGCTGGAGATAGGCATTATTGAAGGGTGTACAATTTCCCCATTAGCTTGAATTATTAGAGCTTCAAAATAGGTAGTGGGTGGAGAAAGCCTGCAGGGAGGGCTGCGCCTCCCACCAATTAGGGCTTACATGGATGATATGATGACTATGATGTCAACAGCTCCATGTACTAGTAGGTTACTGGATAAACTAAATAGTAATTTGCAGTGGGCCAGGATGAAAGTGAAGCCAAGTAAGTCTAGGAGTATTTTGATCGTTAAAGGGAAGGTTGTAGAGAAACCAGTCAAAAGCTTAGGAAGATGGTATAATGCAAGCCTCAGTGATAAGGACCAATTTGAGGAGCTGAGGCAGGAAATGATTCAAGGCATCTCAGGTATAGTCAGTGCTCCCAGGAAAGTTACAATTGTGGTGTTTGCAGTTTGGATTGTTGCCTCGGTTGATGTGGCCGTTGACAATGTATGAGGTTCCCGTATCAAAGGTAGAAAAGCTAGAAAGGATGACCAACTAATTTATTAGAAAATGGCTCGGAGTCCCACGCTGTCTAAGCATATAGTATATTAGAGCTGCCGGTATCTAGCCTGACAGAGGAGTACAAGTGTGCTAAGGTTAGACTGGAAATGACTCGGACCCAGTCAAAGGATCCAGTGGTTAGAAGCGTAGCGCCCACAGTTAAAACACGGAGGAAGTGGAACCCAAAAGCGGCAGTGCAGCAGGCTGGAA
>CABFOP010089804.1:0-15547 GCA_900683385.1 Anoplogaster cornuta | reverse complement strand
GAAGAGTTGCGCTGCACGGTGCCGAAATGTGGACCGGTGTGGTAAATGTGGTGTCCAGAAGTCCGCTTGGCCAATATAGTTTGGTTACGGTGTTTCAGTACAAAACTCCATAGCGCGGCGAAGCGCGGCAAAAACGCGGCTTCCTCATTAAGGTTCGTTAATTTCCTGAATCCTTTCCTCGGTTTTCAGCGACCAAAGAATGACGAATTATATCACCGAAGTTCACCGACATGAAGACGAGTGTTGTAAATGTGGTGTCCAGAACTCTGCTTGTCCGTTGTATCTTGGTTAGTGTTTTTTAGAGACAGAAGTTCTCTCCACCATAGTCCAGTGTTAAACAGTGTTAATTACTCGACTCTGGTTTACCGCTGATGTTGTGCAATGGATGTTGGTAGGCAGGAACGGCCGAGTATGCAGCCAATCATTTCATTGCAGCCAAATGGATCATCTAATCATTTAATTAGAGCTGAAGGTAACGTTAACAGACATTTAGTCTTATTACAGTATTACAGCTACTACAGACACCGGATTTATTGAGTTCTGTCGGGATATAAAGACAATTTCTACTAATATAACCGAAAATGCTGCTCAGAATATTGCTCGTATTACCTTTAAGTGATAATTTATACACAACTTTTATCATAATAAACATTTAAGTTTGCCTTTCACACTTTAAATATGTGTTATATTAGTGTTTAAAAGCAATTGTAGTTATTTTCCTCATAGAAGACAATCTAGACATGGAAATCATGCTGTTTTGTTCAATATATTATATTATTATTATATTATATTTTTTCCTATAGAGTATGGAAAATGTGTTCAAGCCCCACAAATTCTAAAATACATTTCACATTTAATATAGAATTTGCTAGTCCACTTCTTGCTTGTAATCCGGCAGTGATTTGAAAAATCCTCCCAGATCGTGAGACCAACCCATCACTGGAGGGTCGATCCCTGGCACCACCAGGAGGGTGTATTCCAGCTGTGAGCTGGTAATTGAAAAAAATGACTGGTGTCACAGCTACGGTGCCCACCAACACTGCCGATGTGCCCTTGAGCAAGGCAATTAACCCCCCAAAAAACTGCTCCAGGCTGCACTCTGCCCTCTGACCTGAAAATGCATGTGCATGTGTGTGGGGTGTTATGTTGTGTGTGTATATCTAATCAGGGGTGTGCAGAAAAAGAATTTCACTGTATGTGATGAATAAAGTTCATTTCAATTTAATAGCTGAATTGCAATAATGGCTCCTAATCAAGCTCAAGAATTAACATTAAGAATAGATACCGGTATGCCTGTTTGTTGCTGTTTACTTCACAATTATAGGTCTTTCCCCATATTTGCTTTGACACAAAACCAACATGAACAACCTCCTGGGGGCCGTGATGTTTACCTTGCCCATGTCGGGCAGTTTGGCTGCGCATGGTCCATCCAGCTCTTTGAAGACTCCCACTTGTCATATATAGTGAATGCGGAAAGCAGACTCCGCACGTGTCATTCATATTGCAATAGTCAGCGGTCCTTTGCATTGATGACACAGTGCCTCCCTGAAGAGATGGTTATGAGTTATGTTTTTCTGGGTGAGATGGATGCATGTAATAAATATTTTTTTCTTTCGACTAAATATTGTTCTTCAACACTAATTATATGGAGGGAAAAATATAGATTCATAGGGACTTAAGATTTGCAAGTGCAAGTCTGTTTCCAGTGCCCAGTCCACAATGCCATATAATTTTAAAACCACTCGTTGACTTTACATTGTTTATTATATTACTTCATTTTCTCTGTTCCCATTTCACTTCTTAAATTTGGTCTAAAATGCTATCATTTAAGATTAAATTTTTTATGTTTTTGTGTGTTTCATATTCATATAAAAGATTAAAAATATTACTATTAGGACAGGAATTATAGATGAGATGTTGCTGATTCTGTCCTTACCAGTGACCATAACATCCATATAACATCAATATATTGTGTGAAAATATTAAACTTATATTCACCTATTACTATCTCAATATAGTATAACTGACTAATAGTGACACTTCTCAACAGCAGTACTGTATACTAGGTTGACCTTTGAACTCACTTGGGCTACATACCCAATGCTACATACTCACATACACACTGCCCTCTGGTGGATGTGTTCAATGGTGGGATCATTTCATCTTCATTTTAACTAAAGTGTAGATATAACTGAAATTTATTTTTAATGATTATTCAGTGGTTAAAAAGTAATAATTAAAAATTGATTTGAAATATTCAAATCCTTAGCAATACCGTTCAAAGTAAAATGATCCCTACACTTGTTTCTTAGAGCATTTCTTTCATGTTCTTTGTAAACCTGATTTCCAGATATATATATAGATAACGCTTGAGTCTTGGTGTGGTCAGTGTCAATACTGCCAGTATTTTATTCAAGCCTCTGATCAGAGCTAGGATGTCATGCCATGACCCCATCACGTCCACACTGGAGAACATGCCCTCCAAACGCAGAGAGCAAGAACAAAGCTGAAAACACTTGAGCACTGACACCATTTTATTCAGTGTGTGAAACAAGGCAAAGAGGAGACATTTCACAAGGACTGTTCTGTCTTTAGAGATCCATGATGCGTCTGATGGAGCCGAACTTGGAGCTCATGCCGCCCCAGTCACTGTACCTCCTGTACTCGCCAGGCCTCAGGTAGTAGTGACGTCCCCTGTAGTTGGGCTGCTCGTACATCAGCCAGTGGCCGTCCATCACATTGCAGGAGTTGAAGTCTGACATGTGGAAACGTTCCATGAAGTTGGGGCAGTCCTCCATCAGCTCCATCATGCGGCCTCCCATGTCGACGCGCTCGTACATCCTCATCCTGAAGTTGCCACGGTGCTAATGTGGGCAGAGAGGGTCAAAGGGTCAGTTCCAACATGGACCCACATCCCTACAGTACATGTCGAAGACATCCTCTTTTCTGTCATTCAGACTTAAAAATCTCAGTGCTACCTCAGTTAATTTTGCCTCATTATAAGGAAATATAAGAAGAGTGTCTTTCCAAAAAAAAAACAAATTTTGAGGAAAAATATGAGACTACTCTTTTGTAATGATTAGTGAACTGCCCTATTTCTTGAGCAATGAGTCCTGCATTTTAGGTTAAAAAAATTCTCTAAATAGATATGTAGTGTTTTGCTGCGTATAGCTGCAACACCTGAACCTGTCCTTGAGAAATCTTTAAAAATGACTTAATTGATAGACTGGATTTTGAGACTATATTTTAATAATGATGTTTGTCCAAAATACCTTGTATTGTATTGGTAGATAATAATAAGTTAACGTTGTTATAGAGGCACTTACCATGGGGATCATACGGCAAGACCTGACACAGTCACTCATGTTCATCATGCTCATGTAGTCGGAGTACTCTCCCCTCCTCATGAAGTACTGGTTTCCCATGTAGTTGGGACGGTCGTAGATCATGAACATGCCGCTCTCCACCCTGATGGACTGGCAGCGGTTAAACATGGAGTGCAGATCAGCGCAGTCACTCATGCACTCATAGTGACGGCCTCCAAAGTTTTTCTCCTCGTAGAAGATGATCTGATGGAGCGAAGAAGCAAAACAAGACATGTCACATTTAGCTTAATGTTTTTAGGAAATTATCTCACAGAGAGGCTGCGGTGCACTTGTTTGTGGTGGAAATATTTGTTTGTTTTTATAATGTTAAAAAGGGTTTAAACACAAACCTTTCCCATCATGGTTGCTGCTGATGGTTGAGCCGCTTGCTGTGCTTTTCCCAGTGAAGTAGAGGACTTTATATACATTAGCCTGTGAGAATATGTGCTAATGTGTTGTTATTCAAATCAGGCCTGGCGTCAGCAGAAATTCTACAGGAGTCTTCCCACACCTCTTTGTCATGTCCCCTGTTATGGTTTACAGACGATTCAGCTTCCAGCGAGAGCCACACCATTGACACGTACTGGAAAGGTCAATGCCACTAAGCTCTTTTAGGTCAATCAGATTCATATATAGGAAGGTGAATGTACTTTGTATACATTAGCAAATAAATGTGTACATCAACAGTAGCCATTCGTTTATGGGAAATATAATAATGGTTGGTCTGTACAGTACACACACATTGAAATGTGGTGAGAAAACATTTTGGTCCATGTAGTTAGGAAGGTAACAAAACTTTTGATATTTCTGTGTCATACAGAATAATTCCTTCTATTAAAATACACAAGAGATAAATATGAAATTCTGGGCTGCTTATGTGAATTTTGCCAACAAGCAATTTTTTCCATATGGTCTTGTGTAGAGTGACAACATTGAACCTTGTGTGACCATAACCTATCAATGGGACAGGGGTGCCTCAACAGTGTTAGAGTTGTGTAATTCATCATTAGATGAGTATAGACAGAGAAGGAAGAGTACTATTGAACACTGGAAACAGTAAAAAATAATAAAATAATTATATTGATGCTATGTCAGAAGATGGAAGAGTTTTGCTCAGCAATCCAGACAATATTAATATTAAGTCTCTTTATGATTGAATCAACAGAAATCAGTCAATGCCAAAATGTTTATTCACAAAAAGATAAAATAGTTTACAAATTATCCATTTATTCAGAGTCACTTAAAACCATATCATATTCATATTCCCAGGGCAATCCCTTTAGCATGGCCGAACTTAGACATTACAGCCCTGAATTGTATCAGGGCTGTACAGGGCTGTATCAGGCTATTTTATTAACAGGCCGGTGTCTGCACAGAGATGTTTTAAAGGAGGCAGAAGGTGTTTTTGATTGAATTGAAACTTAACTCAATTTAAAAGATCCAACTAAGATTCATGATTAAAACTCTGTTACTCTACGGAAGGACCCGGTGGCAGCGCAGGTGGCGCCCCAGTCGCTGAACTTGCGGTACTCTCCGGGCCTCATGAAGTACTGCCGGCCGCGATAGTTGGGGTGCTCATAGAGGGTCCAGTAGCCCTCCATGACATTGCAGGAGTAGATGTCGTGGCTGTGGAAATGGTCCTGGACCGACTCACAGTCCTCGCTGAACTCCATCATCTGACCCTGGAAGTTGGGACGCTCATAGATGCGCATGTTATAAGGGCCTTCACTGGTCTGGAGAAATAGAGAAGTAAATATTATTAGGACAAGATAGGCACTACATCAGTGCAAGGGGTTCCTTCTCATTTCCTGCTCCACTACATCCCTCCAGGGTGTAATTCAGACCATCCACTTCCACTGAACAACCAGCAACATCGCTCTATGCTGGAGAAATGTTGCCCTGAAATGCTGTTCATCCAATATTTTGCCTCAGATTAAACATTTACAAGTATGTTTGGAAATTCAGGCCCTCAGCAAAAAAAAACTAAAAGGTTGAAAGCCACTTCAATGCAAAGGGTGAAAGCTTATTAATTACATCGTAGGCACAAGATATAGAAAACAACACAGTGACGCTTCTATACTACACGATAAGCAATGTATTTCAAGCTTAGCACTCTTCCTCAGGCTGCTTTTACCTTATTTTTTCCCCACTGTTCTCTAGTGGATACCTGGAATTTCAGGCCAGCACAATAACAAATAACCTTCAATCACTGTCAGCCCCCTAAAACAAATATTTTAGAGTGGATTTCATGGTTTAAGTTTAGTAACATATCCATCTTGCACACTGACATGTCGGTGAAAGTATTGTCTTAATTTATGTCCTTTCAACCTACACAAGTGTCTAGGGAAGCTTAGGTTTGTTAGAGGGGTAAGAGAAGCAAACGGGTTACTCACATAAGAGAAGGTACGACAGGAGCGGATGGAATCATTGTACCCCATCCAGCGCTGGTAGTTGGGGTACTCCCCTCTGGTCAGGACATACTGGTATCCACCGTAGTTGGGCCTCTCGTACAGCACCCAGCAGCCGCTCTCCACCTTGATGGAGTTGCAGCGGCTGAAATGCGGGTGCATGTCGGGGCAGTCCGCGTCGCACTCATAGGAGCGGCCCTGGAAGTTCCTGTCCTCGTAAAATGTGATCTAGGTGCAGAAGAGCAGGTAGAGGCAGTAACAGGTCAAATGGAGCTTTGTTATACTGCACACATGATCAAAACCATCAAATATTCAATCTGTGAATGACATCTGATTTTACATGCTTAGATCAGCTTGCTGTTTTATCTTTGTGCATGCATTGTCTAACATGAAGGCAACCCAAGACAGTGATAACTAACCCCAGGGGAGTTAAAGCCAGTCTTTTCAAACTGAGCTACTCCTGATAATGCCACACCTTATAGTACAGTAGCAGTATAAGCACAGTTAGTTGCTCTGGATAAGAGTGGCAGCCAAATGCCTAGAACGTAAATGTAGTTACACGACAGAGAGATATAGACAGAAACAAGACAACACGGTCTTACCTTACTCATCCTGTAAAGAGTGCTGGAGCCTTATCCCAATGCAAAATGGTGGTCTCACAAAGCAGGACCAGAGCCCCACTATATAAACCTCAATCAAAGGGATGGCAGATCCCTCTTTATTTGTTATTTCAATGACCAGGGATTTGACACCCTGGCCTCGCTGCCAAAAGTCTTGATCCTGGGCATACAGTAAAAAACCCTGATTCATCAGTGCAAAAGTCCTAGCAGGCAAATTACTGGCTGCCCATGCCCTCTTTATTGATATGTACATCAGGGAGAGAGACATTTATCCACTAATCCATCAAACTGGGATTTGTCTTTCCAAACAGAAAGTCAGAAGTCATCACAAAACATTTAACCTTTTGGTAAACAGCGAAAGGGTGGCATAGTGAGTACCTAGGCAGAAAAGAACAAGAAGAAAATAGTCCTGCTACTGTATGTGGTTAGTGATACCACAATAAACATCACCAATACAACAGGTACAGCCACTACAAACACCATCATCTTTATCATTGTCACCACAATGACAGCAAAATAACGGAAAAATAAAATAAATAAAATCAGCTTTTCATTATCACACTCAAACACTAAAAGCTTAAATCGTTGCTACAGTTAATATTCAGTTATCAAGCTTTTTACTTTCTATGACAATCTGAAAGACTGTCAGTGTATAAAGAAAACACTAAACATAATATTAAAGAAATAGGAAACTGAAGTAATCAAACACTTTTCCCCTCAAGAGTTCATACATGGCTAAACCCAAAGACCATTATGGGGACATTACACTGTCGGAACTGGTGACTGTTTTACCAAGCAGTGGCATAACCATACTGCTGGCTGAGGAAACACTAGAGGACTGTAGCTTCAGTTCTGCAGGGACTCTTGAGAACCTTCGTAGTGTTCAGTTCTCTTCTCATGGTACTTGCCACTGTCCTGTGAGTGAGACAGAAGGGGAGGAGGTGGGGTGTTGTGTTAGATACACTGGGTGGCAGTAGAGGCCACTGACTCCTTTGCAAACCATATCATTTCAATGATGACAAGCTTGTTGGGATAAAACTATTTCTTCTGGTCACATCCCATTATTTCCAGATCAAAACAGACTGCAGAAATTATTACAGATAATAGTTACTGTATAGCTACACGATGCTGTGGCTACTCACTCTGAGGAAGGACTGAGATGAGGAGGAAGAAGATGAAGACTGCACGGACGCTTTATGTCCAGGCGGGGCGCTGGCCTTCGCCCTTTCAGTGAGCCACCTTTTCAACTTCTCAGCTGGGAGAAAAAAGAAGGGGGAAAAAGCCAGCTATATCAGACGAGAGTTTTTGAAGGTTCCTAAAATGATTTTGATACAGCCAACAAGATAATACAAGATAACTGTGTTAATGAATAGGCGAACACATTCACTCTTACTATGCTTCTTGGAGTGGTCCACGGCCTTGTAAGAGCCAAGCATGGCAAATGGATGGTAGGATAGAGTGAAGGGATGGACTATGGCACTCTAAAGACGAAAAGAAAAGTGTAGACATGTAACCAAAAATAAGCTATTCACATCACACCAAAGTAGAGCGTGGGTTCAAATAATTTCATTTTAAAATTTGAAAGATATAATACAAAAACAATGACAGCCAGTTCCATTACTGTACACAGACTTATACAGAAACCTCACAATAATATATTAATATTTGAATCTGTTTCTAGTTTTTGTTGCACAGTGTACCTTGGAGTGCTGGTTTGGGTATGAGGCAGATGGTTTGCAGCTATACAGAGATAAGATTTCCTCCACAGGCAGACTATTCTGGAGCAGGAAGGTTAGAGAGTGGCAATATGAAAGCCATTACGTCACAGAGGTCGAATCATTCAACATTTTCTGGCACCTGCCTCTAGAAGACTTTGGAGATTTCAAGTAAAACAGGAGAGTGAAACAGAATACGCTTTGCATCCTCTTTCCTAACGGGAGAAGATGACTTAGGTTCTCATTTCTGTGTGTGTTTTTACCAAGACAACGGATCCAGATTGCACCTTTTTTGTTTCATTGATTAAATTTAACATCGTTGTTTTGGACAAGGGCAAGTCATGAATTCATTGAGCCAGCTGGGCAGGGGGGAGACTAGTGGTTGTTTCACACTATGACAACAGTGAATGTTGGGAATGGGAAAGACAGTTGGAGGGGGAGGAGGAAGAAGAAGAAGAAAGATATAGAACTTTCACTCACCAGGATCATCCCAGCAAAGGAAGACAAGATCATAGCTTCCCGTTCCAGATGGTTGGGGTACTGATCACTTCCTAAACCGCTTGTTACTCCACTGAGGCGAGGAAAGGGAAAGGAGGGTCGGTGGGGTGGTTCTTGCCTGTGTTGCATGTGTGACAGCTTCTTGTAAACACAGTGTGGATTCAAAGACTTGGAGGCAGGAACTTAGTTTTCAACGGCTTCTACTTAAAGCTCCAATATAATAACGAGGCCACCTCTCTCATCGCCTTAATATGGCAATAAAAGGAGTACAGTATATCACGTAAAGTCCAAAAGGAATGGTAACTGTAGCCAGTCTATAAAAGGCCAAGCAGCTTACATGATGTCTCTGTCCAGCACATCTTGTCCCTCTTCCTTCTCCAACCACCACAGGGCAACACTAATGGCAAGGTCATAATGAGCCTGTAACATGCACACATATAAGACAGACAGACCCAAGTACACCTAAATGTTGTATTTGTATTCAGTGATCCAGTGTTAACTAAGACTTTTACTTTATATATTGTTCAGAGCTCTGGTAATGTAAATTGCTAGCTTAACAGAGCCTCTTCATCGGTTATCCCTCTCCCTTGCCTGGTGTGGTTAACTAAAATGAACTCAGGATGACTCAATTCTGCTTCAGGCAAGTGAAAATGTTGCCAAACCAATTTAATGTTATATTTATGATCTTTTACCAGGTCATCCAGCATTGTGGAGGTCCCCTTCCCTTTGGGGTCAAAAGCATTCTCTCTGAGTTTCTGCCCAATGTAATCATACCTGTTCAAATTAGGAGCATGAGTTAACACTAAGAAGAGTTAACACTAAGAAGACATTTTAGCCATATAGTTTTCCAGTAATCTTTGGGCTTTAACATCCACTCACAGAAGGGCCTCAATGTCTTTTTTCAATCGCCTTGCCTCCATTTTCTGAACAAATACCATTCATCTATGACTCCTGCAAAGAGAACAAGAAAATATCTAAGCTATAGGCTATATTCAGAATGAGGGTAGTGACTGGAAATTGAGAAAAAGAGAAAAACAAGAGAAAAACCTAACAATAGACAATAGATAACAATAGACCTTATAGTGGAAGAGCAGGTCAACTTGCATAACCATTGTTGCCCTAAAACAAAGGGTTAATTTACTAAGGACACCATCCAGTGTAGTCAGGACATGAACCTGACACCTTTGGGCCCACAGACTGCTACCAAGAAATGCAATAGGCTCACTGCACTGCCCTTCCAGTAAACATCCTATGGAGTTAAGACTTAAAAACACATTTTCAGTACAGCACTTCTGAAACCCATCTCATGTACAATTACATAATAATGTAGTGTATTTTTCTTTATTCCTTTAAAAAATGGGGAGACCTTGTTCAAAATGATGACTGTCCCATGAAAGACAAACACAATATCATGAACCAGTAAGCTTCTGTACTCACCACAATTCTGTTGTAGCAGCAACTGTTGTACACAAACAGGTTACAGTACTTCAATTCACATGGCGATGCAAATTCCTAAACATAGTTGACTATACTCAAGCTAGACTGCGGCTGCCAGTCTTTCTAAGGAACGCCCTCCTTAAAAAGCTATGTGAAACTAAGAGCAGACTTCTCGGGTGAACTGACTAGACTGAATAATTTATGCCCAACCTCCTGTCAGTCTCTCCAACGATTACCAACCAGACTACACCAGGAAACAGGCACAACACTGGTCATCAGAGATACTCCATCGTAACGTAAGGTGAAGTGTGCATATTCCAGGTTCACACATGCAAAATACACACACACGTCTTTGTCCAGTCTAGAAAATGGGATTGCCAGCAAGCACATTTTTTGTTTTACCAAGTAGCAAGTCTTTATTCAAGCATAAAAGAAAAACAATGCATTAAAACAAAACAAGTAAAATAAATAAATCAATCCACAAAAAGAGAGCCCTCCAAGTTTGGCTTGTCAAGAGTCTTCTTCTTCTGTTTCTTCTTCCTGCCATCCTTAAATATTGGCGAACTCAGGAACTTGGAATCAGTGAACTTGTCTCCACGCCTCATTTTGCTGTTTTAAATGGAAAAAACAAGTTTTTATTGTTCCTGGAATGGATTTTTGCTACTGGCTTGTAATACTACCATTATTACCATCATTATTGGTATATATCAACAATAACTTGGCTTTGTTCTAATCAATAATCACAAAGAGTGCAGGACACTGTTTACAATCACAAGGTCCTCACCTGTTGAGTGGCGGCTCCTTGTAACTGACTGCACTCTTATGTCTCCTTGTCCGCCCTACACCTCCATTATCTAGGGTTGTAATGGCGTTGGTCAGTGACGTTAAGACTCTTCCTGCTACAACACACAAAATAACACATTAATAGCTTTCCCTTCTAGAATCATATTAAGCACAAATCTAGCACCAATAAACAAATACACAAATCCCCAGTTTACATGTACGCACATTTGTCATATAACTACATACCAAAAAATGGAAATAAACTCTTAAATTAATCTATATTATCACTTAAACATGCAGAAGACACCATATATATATACTACCACACCTGGAGGGGCTTCAGCTGTGACTGCAGCAGGCTCTTCAAACACTGACACTCTGCCTGAGGTCACCATCTTGGGACTACTGACCAGGCCGTCCAGTTCAGTATCAGCAGTGCTGACATCCATGGCCTCCCATGGTGGCATCTCATCATTCAGCAGGTTTCTCAGACTCTGGCGAACTGCCTCACCACTGGAATCTACTGTGTGACTGTAGGCGGATGACACATCAGACGCGTTGTTGATGCGTGAAATGCTGCCTTGAGTTACGCGATTACAGACAACAAACGTCGCCCTTTTGTGTCTTGAGGAATCAGGTGATGGCTCTCTTAGCTGTTTTGGCTTCTGATCCATCCTGGGATTTGAGTTGGTGGGTTTGGAAACAATTAAATGTTCATCCGTCTCACTGATGATGGAACGTGAGTCCACTACTTGTAGAACGTTCTCTTTGCCTTTATTTGTTCTACGATCAAACATGTCAAGATTTGAAACTGTATCATCCATGCATACACTGCCATGGAGAGGGGAGGTACCACTGGAGTCTTTATGATAATATGCACCATCCTGAGGCCTAGATCCTTGGGTGCTGTGGCTACGCTTCTTCCTCTTTTTCTTATCATTCAAAGGGTCAACAGAGTCCTCCCTCCGTGTGGCTTTCTTCTTGCTGGTTCGGACTGTCTCTTCTCTCCTGGACTTCTTAGGTTTCTGAAACTCTGTGATTGTAGTAGAGCCATGGTCCAATGACAGTATTTCATGGTTATGGTTGTTACTCGAGTCCTGTGGAATGCCTGCTTGTTCCTGAGTGGCCACCCAAGGCCGCTTGCAGGAGCTCTGCGTTTCCTCAACAAAGCCTCTATCGCTGTGATCTGTGGCTGGGCAACTGTAGGGATTTGGTTCAGAAAGTTGCCTCACTGCTGTTGCGTCCATTACTTTTGCCGATTCTTCTGCCACACAACTGTATCCTGTACCAGGAATAAAGACCTGATCTACAGCACTAACATCTGATGATACACTACAGGAGCTACCCCTTGAAATAATAAATGTCTCTCTGCATTTTGTTCTTTTTTGTTCCCTATAATTTGTCTTATCTCTCGGTATTTTGCCATGAGGTTTGTTCCCACTGAGGGAAGGATGGTGCACATGTTCTGACTCTGCTGCGACATTATCATCTGTGCAAGCCAGGAACTCTTCATGTAATTGTTGGCTTTGGCGTGCTTCATATTCTCCCCTATTTTCTTCTTGCAGTTCATCATGATGGTCATCCAACTTGTGTTGCAGAATTTTGGAACTTTTCTGTTCACAGTGAGTTGTTCTCATGTCTCTTACATCAGTCTTCCTGCTTTTAGTTTTGGACCTTGCCTCTGGAATATCTTTCTCTGATGAGAATTTTTCACTTTCTTTGGCTTTGGAGCACTGAATTTCAGGGTCCATGAAATAATCACCCCACTCAGGTAAGACGGTGTTAAGGCATTTGGACTTTGACTTGGCTGAGTCATTCGATTTCGATTTGTCCTTCACCATTTTCTGACGGCCACAAGCCTCAGACATCGTCACTCTGGGAATGCGGGAGGCAATATGAAGCCTACTTCGTGCAATGGGTGGCTCAGTGACCTCAGTGTCTGTAAAGGATTGCTCTGTAGTGTTGTCTGTCTGAAAATAAGTGACAGCCGGTGCTCTCTGTATCTCAGTCAACCCAGATTCTAGATTCTGCTCCTTATTCTTTTTGTCTTTGTTTATTTCCTTCACAACTGATACAGCTTTTGTCTGTGTTTTTTTCTTCCTCTTCAGTTTGTCTGAGCTACAGGTTTTTTTGCTCTTGGTTTCCACAGTGACTATTTCATTAGCATTACTTAGAGTTATCTCCATCGCTGTATTCAGAAGTACAGTCTTGTCTTGGCCATTATCATGCTCTGGTTCAGTTGCCACAACTGAGCTGCTTGGATGATGAACATCACCAGAAACACATGACTGTGACTTTTCAGATGTGCTGACAGCTGAGATGGTAGGATTGTTCTGAAGACAGGGGGCTGACTTAATATCAAATGCGGACTGAGAGAACATCTTTGACAACCTCTCTACTTCATCCCTTAGGCTACTTGTTTGGCAGGGTGTTTCTCTCGAGGCAGCTTGCACATCCTGGCCCAAATGCCTTTCCGTTTCATTTGCGCCATCTGTGAAAATTCAGTATTTTCAGTAAATCTATAGATTAAGACAGACAACTATATGAAAAAAATTAAAACTGATAACTATTCCCATACCTTCACAAGTATCACGGGATTTGATGGGTCCACTCTGGATGCCGAAGAGGTTTGTAGAGGTGTTTTTCTCAGGTAAGTCCACTGTTTGTTTAGTGGGACACATCTCATCCCTTGAAAGTTCTGGCTGAGGAGGTAACTGAACTGTAAGCCTAAACATGGGAGTTAGGGAGTGAGACAGGTCAATTTTAATGCACCCTTTTACGTTTTACAGGTTGGACATAAAACTGCTTGGTTCAAATGCATATCTAGCAGAGATACTTGCTCACCTTTCCATCTGAATATTGCCATCATTGGTGTCAACACCAATAATGCCTGATGACTTCCTGTTGGAATCATCAGATACTTCAAGGAGATCCTAAAGGAAATAAACAGTAATTTCATGCTCTGAGAGACTTTACAGACAAGTCAATTATACTATTGACAAAGAATCATTTGTTGATACAATTGAGAGGCATCCTCACACTATCAGAAGTGAAGAGGTCAGCCACCAGTCCCCAGTGATGCAGAGTGGTGCTATGAAGGTCTTTCAAGATGAAGAGCTGTGAGAGAACATAGTAATGAATTTCATACAATTCCACTGGTAAGTTTCTGAGACATCCAAGAGGCCATACTTCTAGACAGAATCTGAATCATATTGTATTGACACAATTACATAAATAACTAAATACATAAATCAGTATATCTACTGCTCGACATGACTTGATGGCAAATACTGCGAGTCCAATTATAGGTAGGATATGCAATTTTTTGAGAAGCATTTTTGGTTATATTTGTTGAAATTGTCTTTATATCCCGACAGCAATCACTAAATCAAGTGCTCTGAAAAAAAAAGAGAAAATAATCCGGTGTCTGTAGCGGTCGCAATACTGTAATAAGTCCACCCAATCATTTCATTCGGACCTTCAGCTCAAATTAAATGATTAGATGGCCGTCCCCCCGTGGAACAATGGGCAAGCGGACTTCTGGACACCACATTTCCAAAACAGAACTGAAACCCATCTCCCAGAAGTAGCGACTGGACCACGCTGCGACCTTTATCGGAAAAAAACAACACTGTAACCGAGCTACAATGGGCAAACGGACTTCTGCACACCACATTTCCAACACCAGTCCACAATTCGGCCGGGTACGGTGCTGAAATTCGCCATTCTTCGCTCGCTGCTACTGTGGTAAGAAATACTTCTCAAAACAAAAAATCACATACCCTACCTTTAAGCACCTTTACACATTTCCCAATTGTGACTAAAATTAAGACTGTGTTATTTGACAATACAACAACCAGTTTCCTGTGCTTGTATCTCCTGGTGGCCAGCTCAAAACGCAAAGCCTCCACTTGCTTCTGCAGGTACACGGTGTCCATCACCAGCTGCTGGCTCCTCTCCTTCTGGGCCGCCAAGGCAACAGCCAAGTCCTTGTTGTTGGTCTTCAGCGAGACCTTGAAGAAGGAGGAGGTGTCTGACGTGGTCAAGAAGAAGCAACACAGTAATTCATTAATGGCATGAGAATTATTTCCCGCTCTCTCTTCCTGCAACCAAACCATATCTGAAAACTGTAAAGCTTGCAGTTGTAGGATATCACAGTGAAACAATGTAAGGCACAAACTCCATATTTTTTAACTATAACTTTTTAACTGTAAGTTAATGGCACACTCACTGAGCATCTTATTCTTGATCTTCGATGCCGCAGATGAGGTCTGCTTGGAAGCCTTTGAGGGGATCATTTTCTTCGCCGCCAACATAACCAGATGAAGGAAGACTTGTGTGGTTGAGTGGGATCAAGGAACTAAAACAAAACACAGTTGGTAACTTCACTTTAGCAAACGAACACTGCTTCTCTGGTATCCTGTAGCAAAGTTAGGGCGGGCGTGCCTGTCAAACTGAGATTAAATTGACTTTATACATGACATGTACTGAAATACATGTGCGTCGTTACAAGACCTGAAACTGTAAACCTGTTTGAATAACGATACCGTGTAAATAATGACTGATTTTTAAAATAAGTAGGTCAGACGGTGATGTGTTCAACAGTTGCAACGGTTGAGTCCCTATTGTATTCGCGCAATGGCATGCATTAGGTGGTTATCATTAGCTTAGCTCACAAACTTAAAATAAAGCTTGCTGATATTGTCATTCTGACGTTAGTG